>JAPJBO010000355.1:145000-214453 GCA_030068145.1 Diplonema papillatum
TAGAGTTACAGTTCGATTGAGATTCCAGGATGTTGAAGCATCCGGTGACTTTTGTCAAGCTTTCTCGTATATTTTTCCTCTGTATCGATTCCTTTCGTTTTCGCGACGTGAAACAGGTTATTTCACGAGCTGTGCTTCCCAACTCACACCGTACATATCGGTCATGCGACACTCGAATTTACCACTTTAGAGAGCAAGCTTTTTTTTTTTTTTAGACTCGGGATTGAAAAGGGATCCGGGCAACCTTCGTCAAACGAGTTACTTCAGGAAGAAGCGGAAAAGAAAGTAGATCCGATTCATTTTCGGACTACGAACTTGTCCAGTATCTTCCGACAACAGTTAGTCACCTAGCGAGAGGCTGGCATAGTGTGGTACCCATTGGCATGAAAATGGTTCCCCACTAACGTTTTTAAATCGGAAGCGGGTGCAGGCGTGGGTTGTGGTATTTTCTGCGATTTTTTCTTTTTTTTCGGGTAAAGGTCGCGTGTTGACGACTGTCCGCAGAGGCAGCTATGCAGCTGGTCATAGGATTGTGTCGCGGTTCGACCGGCTCAACACCATCTACCTTCTTTAAAAAGCTAGTTTGTCCTGGATTTGAAAGTATCCGGGAGCCGTTGTTGGAGGCTCTCGTACGCAGTGCCTGTGCAGTACTGTGAACCTCTCCCCCAGGTTATTCCCGTCGGGAGCTTAAGTTCCATTTGATCAAATAAGCTCTCTAGCGAGCATCCCCGCTTTTAGAGTTAAAGTTCGCTTGAAATTCCGGGATTTAGGGTCTTATGGGGGAGGTCATAGGGTACCCCTATCCAGCACATTTCTCACCATTTTGTATTACTTTTGATTCCATTCACAGCATTGCCCAAGGGTCTCGCACTCTTTTGGGCATGGCACAGATTTTAGTGAATAACGTTTCAGACCCAGAGGTCCCGGGTTCGGATCCCGCCACGTGGGTTTCTGCTAAAAGGACGTTTTTTTCACAGATGGTTCGCACCGTTCAGAAGATTTTGGGGGAGAGGGGTCGCATGGGCTGCTGGTCAAGGAAAAGATCGCATCCGAGACGATTATCACGAGTGGGACTTCGTCGGGGGTTTGCGGGTTTGCGGGTTTGCGTCTCATCCAAATCCCCAATACCCGGCTGACACGGAACCCCCGGATCAGGAACCTTCAGCCCCATAAGGGGAGGGGCTCGCGCAAAAGCCGGAACTGAGCAATAAGGTACAGGTTTGTCCCTTGGTCCTCGTGGCGTCTTGGAAGTCCTAGAGGAGGCATGCGTAACAGAAGCGCTCGCTCTCCGCTGCATTTACAGGTTGCCGCAAAAGACGTCAAGTTCGTCCGACGTAGCCTCCTTGCTATTTTTTCTGTGGGGTCGCCCCATTGAAACACGTTATGCGGGATGGGGTGGGGTTCGTTAATTTTGAGAGGGAAGGGTGCACGAGCAAACAAAATCAACAACCCTTCTCGGCACTTGAATAAGAAGTACTCGGAGGGGCCGCCCGGTGCTTATTTTTACGGCGAAGTAGACGCGCGGAGTACCACACCGCACACCACATACTACAGGTAGAGGAGACGTCTGAGGAAAAGTATAACTAACAACTATAAAATGGGTCGTTTTTCGTCTAACGCTTCTGCCCGGCACCAAACCCGGAGTTACCTATGGTTCGTGTGGATACAGCACAGTTCCTCCTTTTAGACTTGGGACTCCTGTTGCATGTGGGGGGTCACCAGCTTTTTTTGATGATGAGTCGGGGTCCCCCTCGCACCACTTGTTGGTTGATGATTGTTGAGGGCCTTCGTACTGTTACCTGGATAGGTTCATTCATCGCACATCTGCGGTGCGATGCAGCTGCATTTCCCGTTGACGATCTTTGCCACAAACGGGTTGGCAGGCAACTGCGATGGGGACCCTTTGAGCGGACAAGAGGCAATAGGGCATGGGTCGGATGTCGGAGGTCGACCGTCGCAGCAGAGCCCGCTCCACATGTATCTAACACCGTAAACACTTCCACCTAAGCTGGACACGTCAGCAGAAATCGAAGAGGCGCTGTTCGAGGTGATGTTGACGGTCTTCCACGTGGTGAGAAGGTTAGTTGGCATCGGGAAAACCTCCTCCATGCCTTCGCCGTTGTCTTTGCACAGAGTCGCAGAGTGCACGTGTTCCGTGCTCTGATTCGCTTGGAGGCAGAAGAGAGACGCGTTCGTCAGAATGTCGACGTGGCTCTCCCAGTACGGGCCGACGGTGACACTGTCTTTTCCGAGCATTGCCGTGTTGAACTTAATGATGAGCTCCCCGCCGCTAACCTCGCACCCGGATAGCACGGGGCCGGTGGTCTGCACATCGGCGCCGAAAACGGTACCGAACGCTGCCATCGCAAGCCGGTCACCCAACGGCTTCTTCGCTCGTGGGTGGATGGGCCCTAAGTAGAACTGCGTCCCGTCTTGAGCGTCGCAGAAGCCATCGCATCCGTCGCAGGTTTGCCCGGGTTTCGGTGTTGCCTCGCCGGAACAGCATGAGTCCTTCCAGCAGGTTTCGTTGCCGAACGGGTCGTCCAGATCGTACGCATGTCCAAGGAACGTGTTCGGCATCATCGCGTTGGGGATCGCCCCGTAGCTGCCCATCTGCGCGAGATGCATCCCGCCGACATCGGGGTGACCTTCCGTGCCTCCGTTCGCGATCGTCACGAGGCCGAACGGCGCGTTCGGGTCGGTTGCGCCGCTTGTCGAAAAGAGCGTCCTCCACTCTTCAATCATCGCGGGAACTTCGCACGCGTACCCACGGTGCTGCGCGACGTTCCCGAAGACGTTGGCCATGTCGTTCTCGCCTTGGTACCAAAGGTAGCCTTTCAGCGTCATGTTCGCAAACGGGACCACCCGCTCGGCGTACCACGTCCCAGCGGTTTCATCGAGGGTGACGTTTTTGCACCGCGCCGACGTTTCGTTCGACGTCCACTGCGCGGCCGTGGACCCCCCCCAGGCCGTGTGGATCAAACCCATCGGAGGAGCATATTCGCCGAACAGGTCTGTCAGACTCTCCGCAAAGTAGTAGCACGTGGACGAAAACATCACGAAGTCGGTGCTGTTCGGTGAATCCACGGCCGCTTTGGCAGTCGTCCACTGCAAGGCGGGGTTCATGTTCGAACTCATCTGGTGCAGGCGGATGTTGTTGTACTTCCCCTGCTGGATCGCTTCGATCGACTTGTTCCTCGAAAACGTGTGCAAGAGAGGAAGCGCCATGTTCGACTGGCCAGAGCAGTACCACACGTCGCCGAACGTAACGTCCGCGATCGACGCGTTACCACACGGGCTGCAGGCTACGGTGATCGTGTAGATTCCCCCAACGGGCGTCGGAGGGAGCTGGGCCCTCCAGTTACCCCCGACTGCTTTGGCCTCGAACTGTCCCGAAACACCACTGATGGTCACGTAGACCGCAGTTGCCGTGCCGGTGTACTTCCCGTAAACGGAAGCGACCGCGTCGCGCTGCAGCACCATGTGGTCCTGGAGGTGCGGGTCGAAAGTGATCGCACCCATCGCGGCCACGATCAGCACGTAGGGCATCGGCATTTTTTCACTACTTTTCGCGCTTTCGAAACCGCCGCTGTCTAGGGACTGGCCCGTACCGATGCTTCCATGGGAAGTCAGTTTTGCGTATGAAAATGACACAGTTGTGTAGTATTTTGGTCCCCTACTGGTGTGATCCACCCTGGAGTTTTTCCGGGTTTGTGCCGGGGGGGGGGGGGGGGGGGGGGGGGGGGGGGGGGGGGGGGGGGGGGGGGCAGCGCTCTTGTTAAGGATCAGCCACTTTGGCCGGATGGCCGGATAAACCA
The DNA here is from genome assembly GCA_030068145.1 of Diplonema papillatum. Taxonomy (NCBI): domain Eukaryota; phylum Euglenozoa; class Diplonemea; order Diplonemida; family Diplonemidae; genus Diplonema; species Diplonema papillatum. Next base: position 148,819 of record JAPJBO010000355.1, read on the forward strand.
GACCCCCCCCCTCTACAGTGCAGTTGCCTTGGAGGCTGGGTGGTCAAGTTCTGTAAGGTGAAATGGTCAAAATTCCCTGCCAAAAGTGGGCCCACAAAATTTTTCCAAAGTGTGGTATTTGGGGTATTTGGGGCAAAAAAAAAATTTTTTTTTTCTGACCGCCCACCGTGGTGACCACCTTAGAGTGTGACAGGTAGCGTCTCCCCCCTCCACAGTGAAAATAGCCTGAGGGGGGGGGGCAAGGGTACCTGTAAATCCAGGGTCTCCGGGGCCCGGGCCCCGGGCCCCGGGCCCCGGGCCCCGGGTTAGCGATAGGGTCCAGGCCCACGGTAATCACGCCATCCAAGGATGGAATCGTCAATATTGCAGCTTCCACAACAAGCGGAGAGCAAGACGAGAGAAAATCAAGAAATAAACTTGATAAAATTTGATAAAAAAAGCTCACAGTCGTGCATTTACCATAGGGGCTGAGCGGGCGGAGGCTCTAAGGTGAAATGGTCAAAATGCCCTGGGAAAAATGTGGGACAAAAACTTTCCGAAATGCGGGTTTTTAGGGATTCCGGCCCAAAAAAAAATTTTTTTTTCAACGCCCACCTTGCCACCTGTGACCTTGGGTGGCTGAGCCGTGGTACCCTTTAGGCAGCCAGCTAGACCTGCCAGAACCTGAAAACCTCCTACAGGTTTCGTGGCTGTGTCGAAAAATACATTCCGAGGACGTTTTTGAACGCTTTTGAATCCGTTGAGCTCAAGGACAGTCTGGGGCCCTGGAATGGAATTGTAAACGAATTGCATCTCGTACCAGAGAGTTTTTCCTTTGGTAATCGTTCAGGGCCAAAAACCCTGGATAATTTTCCAGGGCCCGGGCCCCGGATTACAGGTACCCCTGGGGGGGGGGCGGGGGTTAGCCGGCTGATGGATGGATGGATGGTTCTTAACAAGATGCCTGGGGGGGGGGACAGGGTCTTTATTAGCGGCCCAGGGTCTTTATTAGCGGCCCAGGGTCTTTATCCGCGGAAAAAAAGTCTTTATTCGCGCCCAAAAAGTCTTTGTTCGCGCAAAAGTGGCTTTTTACGCAGAAAAAGCGCTCTTTTCGCGGGAAAAAAGTCTCTATTAGCGCTCGCTAATAGAGACTTTTTCCGAAGTTTCAGAAAAATTTGCACGGCGGTCAAAAATTTCGTCAAAATTTTGGGCTAAATTTTTGGGTCTCAAATACCCCTCATACGCGTATCCGGATCTGAAAGCCGAAGATTTTGTAACACTTTAGGGGGAGAGGATTTTTACTATAGCGGACTTTTTTCCCACGAAAATGGGGGGGGGGGGAGGGACCTACCCACCCCAGGCCCTAAAAACGTCTCTATACGCTGGTTGACAGCTGCACCATCAACACAGCGTGTCCGACTCGTCGATACCGGCTCCTGATGACTCGCGGCGGCACCTGCCGAGCTGCCACGACTTGATCGACGCACTTTCCAAAAAATTCCAAATCCTCGAAATTTTGGCTATTTGTACTTATCCATTTCCCAAAGAATTCCTGAGTCCAAAAACTGTTTTCCAGGCAAGTCCCCTGGGAAACCGACTTAGAGATTTTCGGACAACTTGCACCAAGAGAATCTTGGTGCAAGTTCCGAGCTGGCCGACGGTAGTGGACGGAGTTTCCGAGCTAGCGGACGGTGGCGGACGGAGTATCCGAGCTAGCGGACGGTAGCGGACGGAGTATCCGAGCTAGCGGACGGTAGCGGACGGAGTATCCGAGCTAGCGGACGGTAGCGGACGGAGTATCCGAGCTAGCGGACGGTAGCGGACGGAGTATCCGAGCTAGCGGACGGTAGCGGACGGAGTATCCGAGCTAGCGGACGGTAGCGGACGGAGTATCCGAGCGAGCGGACGGTAGCGGACGGAGTATCCGAGCTAGCGGACGGTAGCGGACGGAGTATCCGAGCTAGCGGACGGTAGCGGACGGAGTATCCGAGCTAGCGGACGGTAGCGGACGGAGTATCCGAGCGAGCGGACGGTAGCGGACGGAGTATCCGAGCTAGCGGACGGTAGCGGACGGAGTATCCGAGCTAGCGGACGGTGGCGGACGGAGTATCCGAGCTAGCGGACGGTGGCGGACGGAGTTTCCGAGCGAGCGGACGGTAGCGGACGGAGTATCCGAGCTAGCGGACGGTAGCGGACGGAGTATCCGAGCTAGCGGACGGTAGCGGACGGAGTATCCGAGCTAGCGGACGGTAGCGGACGGAGTATCCGAGCGAGCGGACGGTAGCGGACGGAGTATCCGAGCGAGCGGACGGTAGCGGACGGAGTATCCGAGCTAGCGGACGGTAGCGGACGGAGTATCCGAGCTAGCGGACGGTAGCGGACGGAGTATCCGAGCTAGCGGACGGTAGCGGACGGAGTATCCGAGCTAGCGGACGGTAGCGGACGGAGTATCCGAGCGAGCGGACGGTAGCGGACGGAGTATCCGAGCTAGCGGACGGTAGCGGACGGAGTATCCGAGCTAGCGGACGGTAGCGGACGGAGTTTCCGAGCTAGCGGACGGTAGCGGACGGAGTATCCGAGCGAGCGGACGGTAGCGGACGGAGTATCCGAGCTAGCGGACGGTAGCGGACGGAGTATCCGAGCGAGCGGACGGTGGCGGACGGAGTATCCGAGCTAGCGGACGGTGGCGGACGGAGTTTCCGAGCGAGCGGACGGTAGCGGACGGAGTATCCGAGCTAGCGGACGGTAGCGGACGGAGTATCCGAGCTAGCGGACGGTAGCGGACGGAGTATCCGAGCTAGCGGACGGTGGCGGACGGAGTATCCGAGCTAGCGGACGGTAGCGGACGGAGTATCCGAGCGAGCGGACGGTAGCGGACGGAGTATCCGAGCTAGCGGACGGTAGCGGACGGAGTATCCGAGCTAGCGGACGGTAGCGGACGGAGTATCCGAGCTAGCGGACGGTAGCGGACGGAGTATCCGAGCTAGCGGACGGTAGCGGACGGAGTATCCGAGCTAGCGGACGGTAGCGGACGGAGTATCCGAGCTAGCGGACGGTAGCGGACGGAGTATCCGAGCGAGCGGACGGTAGCGGACGGAGTATCCGAGCTAGCGGACGGTAGCGGACGGAGTATCCGAGCGAGCGGACGGTGGCGGACGGAGTATCCGAGCTAGCGGACGGTAGCGGACGGAGTATCCGAGCGAGCGGACGGTAGCGGACGGAGTATCCGAGCTAGCGGACGGTAGCGGACGGAGTATCCGAGCTAGCGGACGGTAGCGGACGGAGTTTCCGAGCTAGCGGACGGTGGCGGACGGAGTATCCGAGCGAGCGGACGGTAGCGGACGGAGTATCCGAGCGAGCGGACGGTAGCGGACGGAGTATCCGAGCTAGCGGACGGTAGCGGACGGAGTATCCGAGCTAGCGGACGGTAGCGGACGGAGTATCCGAGCTAGCGGACGGTAGCGGACGGAGTTTCCGAGCTAGCGGACGGTAGCGGACGGAGTATCCGAGCTAGCGGACGGTAGCGGACGGAGTATCCGAGCTAGCGGACGGTAGCGGACGGAGTATCCGAGCGAGCGGACGGTAGCGGACGGAGTATCCGAGCTAGCGGACGGTAGCGGACGGAGTATCCGAGCGAGCGGACGGTGGCGGACGGAGTATCCGAGCTAGCGGACGGTAGCGGACGGAGTATCCGAGCGAGCGGACGGTAGCGGACGGAGTATCCGAGCTAGCGGACGGTAGCGGACGGAGTATCCGAGCGAGCGGACGGTGGCGGACGGAGTATCCGAGCTAGCGGACGGTGGCGGACGGAGTTTCCGAGCGAGCGGACGGTAGCGGACGGAGTATCCGAGCTAGCGGACGGTAGCGGACGGAGTATCCGAGCTAGCGGACGGTAGCGGACGGAGTATCCGAGCGAGCGGACGGTGGCGGACGGAGTATCCGAGCTAGCGGACGGTAGCGGACGGAGTATCCGAGCTAGCGGACGGTAGCGGACGGAGTATCCGAGCTAGCGGACGGTAGCGGACGGAGTATCCGAGCGAGCGGACGGTAGCGGACGGAGTATCCGAGCTAGCGGACGGTAGCGGACGGAGTATCCGAGCGAGCGGACGGTGGCGGACGGAGTATCCGAGCTAGCGGACGGTGGCGGACGGAGTTTCCGAGCGAGCGGACGGTAGCGGACGGAGTATCCGAGCGAGCGGACGGTAGCGGACGGAGTATCCGAGCTAGCGGACGGTAGCGGACGGAGTATCCGAGCTAGCGGACGGTAGCGGACGGAGTATCCGAGCTAGCGGACGGTAGCGGACGGAGTTTCCGAGCTAGCGGACGGTAGCGGACGGAGTTTCTGCACTTCAGTGAGGGAATACTGCCAAGGTTTTCGTAAGTTATAAACCATCATTTCCATTCTTCTTCTTCACCTTCACAAACAAAAGGAAGGGGGGACGTGGAGAGGGTGGCTGTTGCTTTCCCACCCGCCCAACCCCCTGACCTGGTCACCTGGTCAGGTCAACTTTCTTCCACTACGCGTCGTCAGTTACCGCTTTACTACGAGATGTTTTCACGTTTTCCCTTTGACAGTATTTTCCCCGAGAGAAACGCAACGAGAACGAAGGCCCGAATTCCCGAGCTAGCGGACGGTAGCGGACGGAGTATCCGAGCTAGCGGACGGTAGCGGACGGAGTATCCGAGCTAGCGGACGGTAGCGGACGGAGTATCCGAGCGAGCGGACGGTAGCGGACGGAGTATCCGAGCTAGCGGACGGTAGCGGACGGAGTATCCGAGCGAGCGGACGGTGGCGGACGGAGTATCCGAGCTAGCGGACGGTAGCGGACGGAGTATCCGAGCTAGCGGACGGTAGCGGACGGAGTATCCGAGCGAGCGGACGGTAGCGGACGGAGTATCCGAGCTAGCGGACGGTAGCGGACGGAGTATCCGAGCTAGCGGACGGTAGCGGACGGAGTTTCCGAGCTAGCGGACGGTAGCGGACGGAGTATCCGAGCGAGCGGACGGTAGCGGACGGAGTATCCGAGCGAGCGGACGGTAGCGGACGGAGTATCCGAGCTAGCGGACGGTAGCGGACGGAGTATCCGAGCTAGCGGACGGTAGCGGACGGAGTTTCCGAGCTAGCGGACGGTAGCGGACGGAGTATCCGAGCTAGCGGACGGTAGCGGACGGAGTATCCGAGCTAGCGGACGGTAGCGGACGGAGTATCCGAGCGAGCGGACGGTAGCGGACGGAGTATCCGAGCTAGCGGACGGTAGCGGACGGAGTATCCGAGCTAGCGGACGGTAGCGGACGGAGTTTCCGAGCTAGCGGACGGTAGCGGACGGAGTATCCGAGCGAGCGGACGGTAGCGGACGGAGTATCCGAGCTAGCGGACGGTAGCGGACGGAGTATCCGAGCGAGCGGACGGTGGCGGACGGAGTATCCGAGCTAGCGGACGGTGGCGGACGGAGTTTCCGAGCGAGCGGACGGTAGCGGACGGAGTATCCGAGCTAGCGGACGGTAGCGGACTGAGTATCCGAGCTAGCGGACGGTGGCGGACGGAGTATCCGAGCTAGCGGACGGTAGCGGACGGAGTATCCGAGCGTTCTGGGATGACGGTGTGATCGAGATGGTAAGCCTCGAAGGCAACGAGCCCCCTGGGACTACCGGTCCATCAAGCATCCCCAGTCTTGACGATGACGAGCCTCCTGCAATCCACCAAGCAGGCACCAGGATTCATGACAACGAACCCCTTGTTGCATCCTCAGAGACTACCCATCAAGCAGGCAACTCCAGCCTTGAAGACAACGAGCCCCCTGCTGCATCCTTAGGGACTACCCATCAAGCAGGCAACTCCAGCCTTGACAACGAGCCCCCTGCTGCATCGTCAGGGACTATCCATCAAGCAGACAACTCCAGTCCCGGCGACAACGAGCTCCCGGCATCCTCAGGGACTACCCTTCAAGCTGACAGATCCTCCGTAAACGAGCTGTGGAACAGAATCCAGAGTTTTGGTATGGTTCTGGGGCTCTCGGTACGAGAGAAACTGGCTCGGTTTCGGAGATGGAAGGTCCTGGAGGTAGATGCTATGGAAAGCGAACTTCGCCAGCTCGAGGAAGAGGCGCACGAAGAAGCGCAGGAGCAGCAGCTGCAGAGAAATGCAGCTAAGACAGAAAGGGCTCGCAGGCGCGACGCCCTCACGGCGGCTTACATTACTCTTGGCAAGGGGCTCAACGACGCCAGGCGTCTTGCAAAGCTTCTGCCTTCAAGCGACGAGGCCAGAATCCTTGCCCAAGCTGAAGCGAAGCGGCGACAGCAGTCCTCCCTTCTGCAGTTTGGCTTTAGCCGACCATCGGCAGCACACGCAGACGCACCTGCTCTCGAAGAACCAGAGACGGGCAGCAACTCGAGTGACAGCGGCGGTGATGTTCTGCGCGAGGCCGTCGACGAGGTTTTTGCCGAGGAACTGTTGGAGTGGTCAGAGGAGGATAGTGGAACCTCTTCCGAAGACTCAGAATCGCGCTGGAGCTCGCTAGCAGCTGTATGCTTGTGCCTGAGACAGTGCGCTGCGGAAGACAAGGAAACAGCAATCACCGGCATTAATGAGATACAGAAGGCATTGGGGTCCACTGATGCTGCCTTTACCCAATACAAGCACGGGTACGGCGGCTCGAAGAAGTTAAGCAGCCAAGGAGAGTTGCGCATGAGAGACCTGCAGAAAAAGGTCGACCAATTTTCTTGTAGCTGTCCGGAGCCTTCGACGGCTCCTCATGAGGAGACCACAAACCGCCGCGACACACGTCTTGCTGAGGATGAGGATCAGCTCAGGGAGTGGGTTGAAAACGTGGGAGCGGGGATCAGCTTTCTGAAAGCATCCGTTACGTCAACAACCGACTTTCTTAAGAAGTGCACGGAGAAAAGGGGCAGGCGGCATAGCGACAACAGGAGCAAGGTCATAGGGCGCGCTTCTAGAGAGCTGAGCATGAACGTCGATGAGGGGGAGACCACCATCTGGGCTCATTGTAAAAACCGTGGGCTTCTTCCGCGTTGGGGGGTAACTCTTCAGGGTCTGCGAAACGTAACGAAGGCTCGCAAAGCGTGCATCCTGGTTTCAGGGCTAAGGCTCGACCAGGTTCGCGAGATCATGCTCCTCGTTCATCGGAATGGCAGCTTGGTCCTAAACGAGTTCCTCCCAGGAACGGAACGTCAGGTTCTCGTAAAGCTGGCTGTCGAGCTCACTGCCTTGGGGCCGATCGTCGCTGCATGCACTCCAGACTATGTCATCTTAAACGATGCAAGCCACCTGGTGCTGCCGGGGGAGCCTCAAGCCGTGCAGCAACCCAAAACCCGGAATGCAGTGAAGAAGGGTCGCAAGCCTTTAACTGCGAAATACCCCGCCCTGGTGGATGGCATAAGGCTCGTCCTCTCACGGTATTCCATGAAGAGCCATGCGAGAAGGCGGGAAACCGTGCTAAAGGCTGGGTGCACATTGCGCGAGCTGTTAGACGAGATGCGAGTAAATCAGGGTTACAGCATCTCCGAGTCTACGCTGCGTCGGATGTTCAAGGCACCGCATCCTGGTCGGAAGGTTGCAGTGCGCTACAAGGACTTCTTCGACGTTCGTCTCTCGGGCCATGCAGACGCGCAACGCGAAGACCATGTCGATGACCATTACTGCAGGGCTCAGGTCAGAATGGTTGTCGAGGCCGCAATGCGCGCCAATGCCCTTGCCTCGGAGGCCGAATGCCTCGTCCTGAGTGTGGACGCAAAGTGTGTGGTCCCCTTGGGCACTGTTGCGGTCCACAAAGGTTGCAACACCCGCACGTACTGCCTGGGGCCTACGTTAGTTGACGACCACAGCTTCGTGACGGGTGCTAACGTGAAGCCAGTGTGCATTCTGGAGCTCATAGCAGCCAAGTGTGAGCTCGCCGCTGCTGTGCAGAACGCCCGTGATGGACTGGGCAGAATGCACTACCCGTTCCCCAGAAATGGCGTTCTGCGGTGCTTCTTGCGCTCACTGAAGTACAGTGTTTGCAACAGCCAAACGAACGTCGGGGATATGCGGAGAGTTCTGCTGGAAAGGGAGACTGTCCCTCCGGTTGTCGTTTGCATTTCGGACAATGCAAGCGACTACTCGCCCGCTGTCCTGTCAACCGACGTATCGCTGTGGAGGCTCTTCCGAGACTTCCAGCTCGACGCCGTGGTGTGCGTGACCTACGCCGCCGGACACAGCGCATTCAACCCGGTAGAGAGAGCGATGTCGTGGATGTCGAAGGCGATGTCGGGCTGCAAGTTCGGGACGGCGGAGAAAAGGAATCCGGAAGAGGATCGGAAGATGCATGTGGATGCGATGCAGGCTATGGCGGAGAAACTGACGTTCAACACTGCATCAGGGGCCCTGCGCTTCCACAGCGTGCCCGTGGATCTGGCGAGTGCACGGATGCTCAGTGCGATCCTTCCCAAACGGCCGAAAAAAAGAAAGCCGGTAAACCCTGCGACGCTTGATGCGTTGGTGTCCGCCGTCCTTGTCATAGCCTGGACTGCCGCAGTGGACACGCCGCTTCTTCCTCTCACCACGGCTTGCATTTCCGCTGCTCTGACCGTGTGCGTTTGGAGTCTGCAGACGTGGCAAAGAAAGGGGATTGTCTACAACGACTACGACGACATCCGCCTGCTTCTTTCCTCGTCGAAGAAACGGATCCGTGGTGATCCCAAACTTCGGGAGCTGCATACAGAGCTCCTGGAGATGAGCCGACACATGGATCGGCGGAAGAACATGGTTGTCTTCCGACGCTGCTCGAAGCCGTCTTCTTGCGGGCACTGCAAGAACCTCCCGGCACTCCGTGCCCGCCATTTCCTCGACCGGGAGATGCAGGAGGCAACTTCCGGCCTCTTCTACACACCCATTCCACATGGGACACCTGACGAGCCGTTTCAACAGCAGGTTCCCGCGTCACAAGCAAGTGCCGTCGAAGAAAGCCGTGAAAGCCCGGAAGTAGCAAGTGACAGCGAACACGGGTCTGTCCTATCTCAGGACTCGCAAGAGGACCTTTCTGCTGACGATGACCCCCAGCCGTTTCAGCAAGAACGGCCTGAAGAAACCGGGCACTTTCTTTGCCTGGAAGAGCTGCTGTCCAGAAAGCACATCGAAGTTCCCACCGACTTCTACCGTCCTTCTCTGCGAGCTGCCGGGCGCGACATGAGGTGCCCCACTTGTAAGGTTCTGTGTTTGAACCCCAGCGACAGAGACCGGCACTTTCGCCTGCACCACGAGACCCTCTCCACACACGAAGCCAGTGAAGAGAAAAAGAGAGTCACGTGGAAAGATCTCGTCAAAGTGGCGAAAAAAGACCCGGATTCGCAAGCAGGAAGGAGTGCACGGGTGCAGCTGCTTACAGTAACCCAGCTGCGGACGCTCGCAAGCAAGGCAGTCCCACCCGTCCCCCTGCCTTCGGCGACCAGTGCGGCAAAGGGGCTCCTCGTCTCATCTGTGCTTGCCGCATGGGACCGGGTTCATGGACTTCTGGAAGAGGTGGAAACCGGAAAGTCTCACCGCTACCATGTGCCTACCAGTAGCCAGCAGGTGGACGAAGAAAGTGAGTAGGCCCTGGCTCCAGTCCCAATCCTGCAACTTCGTGTTCTGTATGCTCGTCAGTTTTCCGTTCATTCCGCACCGCCAGTCCTTGGCTGAAACAAGTGATTTAAGTACTAGGGTTCTACATCAAGACCGTCACCAGAATACCGTGTAACCGCTGGTTCTGTTTTCCTTTGTCGTCGTGGCCTACTCGTAGGGTTGTTTCTCTATTTCTTCTGCTGAAATCCGGGTGAACACGCACCAGGAGGTCGTTGCGGCGGATTCCGATACCCTAACCAGCTAGTCTTTCTATCGTTCTGCCAGTTGCTAGTTGCAGAGCTTGGATTTGTGTGTTTCTTCTTACCCTCTTGGTTCAGCACAAGCAATCCGTGTTATTGAACTGAGTCGGAGCTGCGGACCCAGACGGACATAGTCGGACACCTCAGGGCTATTGCAGTTGGTATACGGACAGTTATAGAAAACAGTGCAGCATTGTAAGGAAGTACACAACACCAGGTACCAGTGGGCGTGAACGTGGGGGAAGTAACGAACCATCGATAGCAGCGAGGGGTGCCTTTTACGTGCCGTTTACGAGCTACCGGGCACAATGAGATAAAGCTTTTTGAATCGAAAGCCGGGCCCAGCTACTCTCAGTGTGTGAGTGGGTTCACCACCTAAATCGGGGGGGGGGGGGGGGGACCTACCCACCTCTGAGCCAAATTTGCGGGAAGAAATTCCGCGATAGTAATAATCCTCTCCCCCTTACCGCAACCGAAGTCGCGAACCTGGTTCGGCTTGCACTGCAAAAGCAGCATAATTGTGTCTTGCGCACGAGCGCGGAAATCCGCCACCCGCCATTCGGCTAGATATTGCAAGAACACAATTGCGAAACGTACTGCAAACGGATAGTGTTACGAAGGCGAACGAATCATGCGGGAACCTATGGAGGGGCCCCTCGACAGCTTTCAGAACACGGCATAGTGAGCCACGATACGGATAAGCGTGTCACATTCTACTTCCGGTTGATCTGCATTTCCCGAACGCAAGCGAAGGACGGTGGGCTAACAACCCAAATGGCCACAGACGGAGTCTGAGGCTCTCCACATTACATCACGCAAGAATGGCTGATTCCTTCCTGAAGTCATCGGCTGTCTTTGTGCCCACAGGAAGCGCGAACTGAACGCAAGGACCTTCCAGACGTGGAACACTGTACGGAGAGAAGACCACGCAACGGAGCAGGCGCCCACAAGTAGTTTCTAACAGGACTAATCCCTCACACCGAAGTGATCATGAGTTGCCTTAACGAAACGAACCTTGTGGAGCTGAACTCAGGCTGATAGGTGGGCCTTCTAGCCTTCTACAACTTAGCACCGGTCAGCAAGTAAACGTATCCGACCCCTGGCACAGAAGGCACGCGGAGGCTATCGGGAAACTGCATCGCGCACTCAGACAGAATTGACAGCATGTACTTGGAACCCCTTCTCACGAACAGTAATCTGGACGACAATTACGCCGGAAGAAAGAAAGGACTGACGAATATCCTCGGGCTGTTTCGAAAATCTTCACACAAAATACATGGGTCAAAAGGGATTCCCCCTCAGAAAAAAAAGACACCAGATACGCAAACTCTTTCGAACGCTGCACACGGGTATCCTTCAAGTGACCTCTAACTATCTGTTGCATACGCGTATCCGGATCAGAAAGCCGAAGACTTCGTAACACTTTACCGCAACCGAAGTCGCGAACCGGGTTCGGCTTGCACTGCAAAAGCAGCATAATTGTGTCTTGCGCCCGAGCGCGGAAATCCGCCACCCGCCATTCGGCTAGAGTGCAAGAACACAATTGCGAAGCGTACTACAAACGGATAGTGTTACAAAGGCGAACGAATCATGCGAGAACCTATGGAGGGGCCCCTCGACAGCTTTCAGAACACGGCATAGTAAGTCAAGAGTCGGATAAGCGTGTGCACATTCTACTCCCGTTTGATCTGCATTTTCCACCTTGCCCCCCTTTCTTTGATCTGCTGTGTGTATTTGCAAAACAGTTCCGGCACGGCGGGTTTGCGGGTTTGCGGGTTTGCGGGTTTGCGGGGTTTGCGGGTTAGGGGCGGGTTTGCGGGTCTCGGTATGCGGGTTTAGGGTTGGCGGGTACGGGTATGCGGGTTTGCGGGGTTTGCGGGTTAGGGTATGCGGGTTTGCGGGTTCGGTATGCGGGTATTGCGGGTTTGCGGGTTAGGGTATGCGGGTTTGCGGGGTTTGCGGGTTAGGGTATGCGGGTTTGCGGGGTTTGCGGGTTAGGGTATGCGGGTTTGCGGGTCTCGGTATGCGGGTATTAGGGTTGGCGGGTTCGGGTATGCGGGTTTGCGGGGTTTGCGGGTTAGGGTATGCGGGTTTGCGGGTTAGGGTATGCGGGTTTGCGGGTCTGGGTATGCCAGCCTCCAGTGATAAGAGGCGCTCTGCTGTGGCGGCCCTAACTCCGCGACTGTGCCGGGGTGTCGTATCGTCATCGGGCACGATGGTCGCTGGAGCTTGGGGGCTTCTGGTGGAAGTGGCGCAGGGTGTAGGGCTGCAGCCTGACGGTTTGGAGGTTGTTGATCGGGGGGATGGGAAGCTGGTTTGGAAGTGGCGGTGCAGGTGGCATGGTGGCGAACCCCCTCCCGCAAGATCTCGAGCTTGGGAAGTAGAAACTCGCTATCGGTTAGTCGTGATGAAAGAGTATAGTGTACAAAGCAATTTACGTGTACAGCAAAGCGATTTACAATAGTTGCGTTAATCAAAGCAGCTTGAGGATCCGAGATTCAAGGGTCGTATCTGGGTCGTATCTGTGGTTATCAGGGTGTGTGTTTATCAATGGGGGTTGGTCTGTGTTCTGGGTTTGGGCAATTTTTTGACCAGAAAATTTCGACCAAAAATTTCGACCAAAAATTTTGGCCAAATTTTTTTGACCAAAAATTTTCGACCATAAAATTTTGGCCAAAATTTGCGACCAAAATTTTCGACCAAAAAATTTCGACCAAAAAATTTCGACCCGACTTTCACAACTTTTTCCGCGGGAAAAAGTCTCTATCCGCGGGAAAAAAGTCTCTATCCGCGGGAAAAAAGTCTCTATTCGCGCCGAAAAAGTCTTTATTCGCGCCCAAAAAGTCTCTATTCGCGCCCAAAAAGTCTTTATTCGCGCCCAAAAAGTCTTCATTAGCGGCCGCTAATAGAGACTTTTTGGCGCCAAAAAGTCTCTATTAGCGGCCGCTAATAAAGACTTTTTTCCGCCAATAAAGACTCCCACGGGGGGGGGGGTCCGACCCGCGAGCACCCTTGGTCGTGGAGATTTCAGGCTTCGCGGTGGATTTTGCCACGTTTCATGATCGTCTGGTGCTCGTGGGGGTTTGTCCCGCTCTTTGCGGTCCCTCGCCCTTCTGTTATGTTCAGCCTACGGGCTTCGGTATCGTGAATATTTTGTCGGTTTGAGGCCCCTTCTGTAGCTTGGAAAACGGAAAGAGAAGCAGCATCTACATCGGATCAGAACGAGGGACAGAAGTTCCCACGCTCAACCCGCTCGGCCGTGCCATCGGAACAGAAGTCGGCAACAAGCGGTTCGGACGGGCGGGTTCCCAGCCCATCAAGTACAACCGGTTTTCCCTCGCCTAGAAGGTGCTGTCGGATGGCTTAAGGTGGCCTGAGCAGACTGCTACCTTTGGTTCCGCATCCTTTCAAACTGTGGCTGACCAAGCCGCTGTTTGAGCTCTGCAGGGGTTTTGATGCACTCCAAAATGCGGGTACCAACAACCCCGGCAGCTGGGAGGAATGGCTACCGAGCATGGGTGCGTGGCGTTCGTGGACGCGCAACTGCGTGCAAACAAGCGTCACGCAATTAGCAGAGACAGGTCACCACTCGTTCTGCAGTGGAGTTAGCATTAGCTCAATGTGTCGGGAGCAGTAGTTGTCGACTGAAAAGTAAGCACGTACCGCGGATGCAGAACATCGATGCAGACGATGAGTGCCGCAAATGCAGGCCGTTCTACGAGCAGGCAAGATGGCAAGCGAGAGAGCGTGCCGTACCTCAGGCAGGTCGCTCGAAAACGGGGACCCGAAATGGAAGATTCACCCCCAGGAACAATACCCAGCGGACTGGAAGCGCAGGCAGGCCCGGATGGAAGCATGGGGTGAAGCAGAAGAGACAGAGGAGCGGAGAAACGGGGCCGCACCAGTGGCAGACCCGGACGTTGGGGTTAAACAATTGAAGAAGAAGTGTAAAGACGAGGAAACACCGACTCGGGCATACCGGCCGAGAACAGCCAATCATGGAACCCAGGGCACAAGGGAGGCTACGGCGCGGTGGTGAAGTAACGCTCGCTCGCTAGCATCCGGCAAGAGCCAGCATGACACACGAATTTGGAAATGATGCTTCATTTGGAAACAGCGAGGGCAGAGGGTTAATCTGCTTGTACTAGGCTCCTCGGTTCCCGTAGTATCGGGGGAGTTTGAGGCAATTGCTGGCTGGTGGTCGGTTGTAGTCCGTTGCGTCAAGCACAACCGGGCTTGCCCTCTGGAGGCTTTGGAAAATAGTGGTTCCTGTCTGTCAGAGATGTGCATTCAGCGCTGCAATGGCAAAGCATTCCGGGTACCTTCTGCGGTGGACCTACACTTTCGGTGCCGCCTTACATATTAATTGGTGTTGGTTTTTACTCGACAGGACCTTGGTGCAGTCTGTTTAGCTTGATTGCAGCGATCACCTGCCATAACCTGAAGGGGTGGTGCAAAATAGACAATCGGACCCCCCTTGAGTTTTTCCGGGTTTGTGCCGGGTTTGTGCCGGGTTTGCACCGGCATATGGATCACACCACCTACGCAACCCCAATTATTTCTGGATGCGCTGCACGGGGAAGGTACAGACCCAAACGACAGACAACCCCGAACCTGGCCGCCGTTTGTCGACGTTGCTGCTTTGCTGGGCTTGCTTTCTTAAAACGCACAAGATGCAGGGTCGCTGGGTGACGAAACGGATTTATTTCTCATTCGCAGCACTTGTACCGGTGTTTCTGACTGACCTGTCACCGGCATGCGGGCAGCACTGCAGCGTTCCCTTTTTCTGTCCCTGTGTCGTGAAGAGAGCCGTCGTCCTGTGTCCGTCTTCGGTGGTCATCAAGGAGGTAACCCGAGAGGAGGTTCGGGTGTTCCATGGTCACGTTTCATTTTTTTATGCGTTGCAGACCTGCGGCGCGACGCAGCTGCACTTCCCGTTCACGATCTTCGCCACAAACGGGTTGGCAGGCAACTGCGATGGAGACCCTTTGAGCGGACAAGAAGCAATAGGGCACGGGTCGGACGTCGGAGGTCGACCATCGCAACAGAACCCGCCCCACATGTATCTGACACCGTAGACGTCTCCACCTAGGCTCGACACGTCGGCGGAGATCGAAGAAGTGCCAGCCGAGGTGATGTTGACGGTCTTCCAGGCAGTCACCAAACTGATCGGCTTTGGAAACACAACCTCCTGGCCTTCGCCGTTGTCCTCGCACAGTGTAGGGGTGTGGGGGTTGGTCTGTGACTGGTTCGCTTGGAGGCAGAAGAGAGACGCGTTCGTCAGAATGTCGACGTGGCTCTCCCAGTACGGGCCGACGGTGACACTGTCTTTTCCGAGCAGCGTTGTGTTGAACTTGATGACGAGCTCCCCGCCGTTAACCTCGCACCCGGAGATCACGGGGCCGGTGGTCTGCACATCGGCGCCGAAAACGGCGCCGTACGCCGCCTGCGCAAGCCGCACGGCGAGCGGCTTCTTCGCCCTCGGGTGGATGGGCCCCAACCGGAAAGGCGTCCCTTCGTAGGCAGCGCAGAATCCGTCGCACCCGTCGCAGTTCTGCCCGGGCTTTTTGGTTTGCTCGGGGCAACACAGGTCGTTCCAGCAAGTTTGGTTGTAGTACGGGTCGTCCAGGTCGTAGGCGTGTCCGAGGAACGTGTTCGGCATCACAGGGTTTGGAACCACCCCGTAGCTGCCCATCTGCGCGAAGTGCATCCCGCCGAGATCAGGGTGTGCTCCTGCACCGCTGTTTGCAAGTGTCACGAGACCGAAGGGCGCCTTGGGGTTCGTTCTGCCGCTTTGGGCAAAAAGCGTCCGCCACTCTTCAATCATCGCGGGCACTTCGCAGGCGTACCCACGGTTCTGCGCGGCATTCCCGAAGACGTGGCCCATGTCGTTCTCGCCTTGGTACCAAAGGTAGCCTTTCAGTGTCATCTTCGCAAACGGGACCACCCGCTCCTTGTAATACACTCCAGAAGTAGCGCCCAACGTGATGTTCGAACACTTCGCTGACGTTTGGTTCGACGTCCACTGCTCGACCTGCGTTCCACCCCAGGCGGTGTTAATCATGCCCATCGGCGGCGCATCGGCCCCTAGCAGGTCGGTGAGACTCTCTGCGAAGTAGTAGCACGTGGACGAAAAGTTGACGAACGCGGCGCTGTTCGGCGTTTGCGTGGCTGCCTTTATGTTCACCCAGCTGAGGTCCGGGTTTATATTCGACTGCAGCTGATGCAGGCGGATGTTGTTGTACTTCCCCTGCTGGATCGCTTCGATCGACTTGTTCCTCGAAAACGTGTACATGAGAGGTAGCGCCATGTTCGACTGGCCGGAGCAATACCACACATCGCCGAACGTGACGTCTGCAATTGCGGCTGTCGACGAGTTGCCACACCCGCTGCACGTGGCAGTGATCGTGTAGTTTCCCCCCGCGGGTGTTGGACGGAGCTGAGCCGTCCAGGTACCCTCGGCTGCTGTGGCCGGAATGTCGTAGCTTGCGAACCCATCGTGGACAGTCACGTGGATCGTGGCTGCGGTGCCGGAGTATTTTCCGTAAACGGAGGCCGTCTCGGGCTCACGTTGGAGCACCATGTGATCCTGAACGTGCCGATCAAAACTGACGGAGGCCCACGCGGCAACGGATAACACGTATAGCACCGGCATAGTAAAGGTCTAACGGTGCTGACCCCCCTGTAAATTAACGTTCGAACTCTTGCAAGCTTCGACAACGGCGGGTCCCCATGGTGCTGGATTGGAAGCCCCCCCGGGTGCGAGTTGTGCTGAACCTGTTTTCCTGCGTCGTTCCGACCTCAGGCCGCGATGTTCGCCGTTTTCCCGTGGGTTACAAGGCTTCAAAATTGGCTCCGTTGCGGACCCGGGTAGGTCGATGCTTGCGATGTCTGCATTGCACAACAATAGAATGCCCTGGTACGAAGCCTAAGCATTGAGTAGCGACTCGTCAGTCAGCGCCAGCAAAAAGAGAAGGAAACGCGAACAGAAACACCGAACCTTTAAACCACAATAAACGCTAGAAAGAGCGCAACACACGGAGGACGCTCCATTGCGCCACAGCAATAGAGATCAAGATCAACACGAAGAGGAGATAGAAACCGGAGGAGGGAAACAGACGTTGGTTCAGTGGGTCCTGGGGACCCGTGATGCCTGATGCACCACGGCGAGAACCACTTGTGTAAGCCCTCCCACCTCACCTGGAATCAGTGCTGCGCCCAGACTACGCTGTCATTCGCTGGTGAGGCTGTGCATGTGATGGCGATGTGAATTTCATCAAGACACTCCATCTGAGTACGGACGCATACCCAAAAGGTAAGGGTCGAATAACCAGTTGGAAAAAGCTTGCGCTTTTCTTTTTCTTGCTGGTTGTCGACAACTTGATTGTGATGAGGTGGCATTCAGATGTAAATCTAAAAGCCGCTCACGTTCAACTTTGTAAGCATTGAATTCTTTTAAATACATGAACCACATGGATTAGCATGCACTGTTGTTAAGCAGCGGCTGCCAAAACTGGCCGCGACACCTATGAGCTACGTAAAAAGGAAAAGAGAATGAACCTGTCTTAAAGAGAAAGGAGGGTCGAGGAGACGATACATCAAGGGCTCGAAGGGGCTTCCACTGGTGTGTGAAAGAAGAATGTTTAACTTGGGCAATACATTAAAGGGTAACGCGCCAGATTGTTGGTGTTAAAGAAGGCTGGTCATTCCCAAAGGGTTCGAAGGGGCTTCCACTGGTGTGTGAAAGAAGAATGTTTAGCCTGCACAATACATTGAAGGGTGACCCGCTAGATTGTTGGTGCTAAAGACGGCTGGCCATTCAAAAAGAGCTCACAGGGGCTTCCGCTGGCGCTTCAACGATGCGTGGACTGTCTTTCTTCCTAGAGTAAGAGTTCGTTTCTCTCTGTTCTTCTTCATTAGGGCACTCAGATTTTCCTTTTTTGTTTGTGTGTACAGATTTCTGAGAGCTGCAGTAGTAGTCATAGATATACGCCTATATGTATTCAGCCTATATTCGACGAGGAGAACGGATTCATCTGGAGGAAACGGAGTACCCGGGGGGTCTGGGAAACACCCCAAAAACAGCCCCCAAAACGACCACCCCCCCCACCCCCCCCCCCTAGGGCAGTGTTCCAGGTAAACGGTAAACGTTTACCGTTTATAAACGTTTACGTTTACTCATTTTGGAGTAAACGTTGAGTAAACGTTGAGTAAACGTTGTGTAAGCGTTTACTGTATCAAGGTCGGCATCCACTGGAAACGCAATCAATCAAGGTACATCCAGACGGACCTTTCGTCACAAAAGGCGAACAAGCGCAAAGGAGACGCCTGGGAGGGGGTGACAATCACGGAAGTACCCGGAGAAGATGCTGAAGGTAACCTGCAAGTTCTGCGATAAGGCCTTCTCCACCGCCTCTGCTGAGCACCTGCTCGGCCAAGGCAGCGGCATTGGCGGCTGCGCTCCAAAAGATCCCATGGTGGTAGCACACACCCGCCTTCGTCGTCAAGCTGAAGGCAGCAGAAGAAAAACGAGAAAGCCAAGACGAAGCAGCTGAATATGGTGCAATTCCTCACTCGAGCGACCACTTCAGTGGCAGCCCACGAAGCCATCAGGGACTTCTTCTATGAAGAAGCCATCGGGTTTAACAAGGCTACTGGTCGTTCGTTCCTGACCATGGTTTCAGTCCTGTGCGGGCTATCAGCACATGATGAGTACACCCCCCCAACGCCCGAAGAACTCGGTGGGGTGATGCTTGACACCGCCATACAAGAGATGGCCAGCCTGATGGAACGTGGGTTGCCAGGAGGCCAAGTATGGTCTAACCGTGCTCTGTAGACGAGTAAACGTTTACCGCGAGTAAACGTAAACGTTTACCGTTTATAAACGTTTACGTTTACTCATTTTGGAGTAAACGCGTTTACTCAACGTTTACCAGCTTCACTGCCCTAGGGCTATGTGGGATGGAAACGTTGGAAACGTTTCCGTTTCCGTTTCCTTCTTTTTGGCGGTGGATGGAAACGCCGTTTCTTTTCAAAAGAAACGGCTGGTATGCCACCAGTATACTTGCTGAAGGTCCGACCGGAAATGTGTTCCGAACGGCGGACCCCGCAATCCAGTGGGAAACCATGGACAAGGAGGCTCCGCAAAAGAGGGAGGAATGAAGCATAAGAGTTGCGACCGTGTGGAGCAGTCGCAACCACACGCATCCGGTTGTGATGACTTTGAGGTCTGCAGCTCTTTATACCAATGGCTGTTGTGGCGACGATGCTCTGTTATGCGAGGCCGTTGGCCAACGCGCTGAAGACGATCGAGAAAGCACATCCGCTTCCAATAATAGGCTATACAGATACGATCGTTCAGGACAGCGGGAGCACCGCCGCGCCACAGGCTACAAGACCGGGGTTTTTCGGCGGCGAAAGACAAAGAGGGAGTGCAATCAGCATCAGGAGGTGAGAAGGGCACACGTATGCCGGGGCAATGTTAAACCCGCCAGAAAAGCGATGGCCACGCAGTAACGTGTGCGTCATCGCTTGCCACAGTGCACCTTGCATACGACGACGGGTGGCAACCGTCACCGGAAGGGGCACCATCGGGCGGTGTTGTCGGAGCATAGACAGCGACGGCAGGAAGAACCCCACCGACAATGCAGAAGAGGACGGCAGATTCAAAAACCCCCACTCGGCACGGCCGCCGATACAAGTAAACATGAGAACGCGGGTTGGAAGCAGCAGAGGACGAAGTGGTAGGCACAGACGAGAGGAATCTGGTGTCAGAAAACCTCAGCATCCGCATGTGACGACATTCTGCATCATTAGCTTGTGGTTACCTATTTGCTCGTGTCAGATCGCCGACGAAAGAAAGCGGTGAGCATCAGCGACTGCTCTGCACAAACGAAACCGCGACGACACACAAGAAGGGGCCGAGACGGAGGAAGAGAAGTGCCTGCTGGAAAGAAGAAGGTGATACCGCCCTCTGAAAGGAAAGCCAAAATCTGGCTGGAAACGGACACCCGACAGACACACAGAAGGACCCGCGAAGTGGTTATCCTATAGGACCCCTCAGCATGAGGAGCCTTCCGGCGTTTCTTTTAAAAGAAACGGAAACGTTTCAACAGGGGGGTCGGTTCTCTTCAGGGGTACTGCCGTCCGGAAAATAGGGGGGGTCTTCGTTGTTACTCGTCACAGACCTGCGGCGCGACGCAGCTGCACTACCCGTTCACGATCTTCGCCACAAACGGGTTGGCAGGATACGCCGATGGGGCCCCTTTGAGTGGGCAAGAGGCAACAGGGCACGGGTCGGACGTCGGAGGTCGACCGTCGCAACAGGACCCGCCCCACATGTATCTAACACCGTATACACTTCCAGCTAGGCTGGACACATCAGCCGAGATCGAAGTGGCGTTTTTCGAGGCGATGTGGACGGTCTTCCACGTGGTGAGAAGGTTAGCTGGCATCGGGAAAACCTCCTCCATGCCTTCGCCGTTGTCTTTGCACAAAGTCGCAGTGTCCACGTGTTCCGTGCTCTGATTCGCTTGGAGGCAGAAGAGAGACGCGTTCGTCAGAATGTCGACGTGGCTGTCCCAGTACGGGTTGACGATGACTCTGTCGTTTTCCCACGACGACTTCATCGTCTTGAACGTCATGATGAGCTCCCCGCCGCTAACCTCGCACCCGGATGGGATAGCACGGGGCCAAACTGCACAAAATACCCCCTGCAGACGTTGCCCAACGCTGCCATCGCAAGCCGGGAACCGAACAACTCTTTTGCTCGTGGGTGGATGGGCCCTATGTAGAACTGCGTCCCGGCTTGGGCATCGCAGAAGCCATCGCATCCGTCGCAGGTTTTCCCGGGTTTTGGAGTACCCTGGTCGGGACAGCACGAGTTCTCCCAGCAAGTTTGGTTGCTGAACGGGTCGTCCAGATCGTACGCATGTCCAAGGAACGTGTTCGGCATCGCCGGGTTGGGGATCGCCCCGTAGCTGCCCATCTGCGCGAGATGCATCCCGCCGACATCGGGGTGGCCTTCCGTGCCTCCGTTCGCGATCGTCACGAGACCGAACGGCACGTTCGGGTCGGTTGCGCCGCTTGTCGAAAAGAGCGTCCTCCACTCTGCAATCATCGCGGGCACTTCGCACGCGTACCCACGGTTCTGCGCGACGTTCCCGAAGACGTGGCCCATGTCGTTCTCGCCTTGGTACCAAACGAAGCCTTTCAGCGGGACCACCCGCTCGGCGTACCACGTCCCGGCGGTTTCATCGAGGGTGACGTTTTTGCACCGCGCCGACGTTTCGTTCGACGTCCACTGCGCGGCCGTGGACCCCCCCAGGCCGTGTGGATCAAACCCACCGGAGGCGCCTCATGGCTGAGGAAGTCTGTCAGAAACTGAGCAAAGTAGTAGCACGTGGACGAAAACATCACGAAGTCGGTGCTGTTCGGTGAATCCACGGCCGCTTTGGCAGTCGTCCACTGCAAGGCGGGGTTCATGTTCGACTTCATCTGGTGCAGGCGGATGTTGTTGTACTTCCCCTGCTGGATCGCTTCGATCGACTTGTTCCTCGAAAACGTGTGCAAGAGAGGAAGCGCCATGTTCGACTGGCCAGAGCAGTACCACACGTCGCCGAACGTAACGTCCGCGATCGACGCGCTGCCACACGGGCTGCAGGCTACGGTGATCGTGTAGCTTCCCCAAGCGGGCGTCGGAGAGAGCTGGGCGCTCCAGTTACCCCCGACTGCTTTGGCCTCGAACTGTCCCGAAACACCGCTGATGGTCACGTAGACCGCAGTTGCCGTGCGGTGTACTTCCCGTAAACGGAAGCGACCGCGGGTTCGCGCTGCAGCACCATGTGGTCCTGGAGGTGCGGGTCGAAAGTGATCGCACCCATCGCGGCCACGATCAGCACGTAGGGCATCGGCATGCTTTCGCTACTTTTCGCGCTTTCGGAACCGCCGCTGTCTGCCCTGTGCTGATGCTTCAATGGGAAGTCAGTTTTGCGTACGAAAATGACACAGTTTTGTAGTATTTTGGTCCCCTACGCAACCCCAATTATTCCTGGATGCGACGCAGCGAGAAACGCAGCTACACGGGGAAGATACAGGTGAGCGCCGCCTCCTCTGGCGCCACTCCTTGTGAATTGTGGAGTCGCTTCTACACAGTACGGCGTCTCGGGCTCACGTTGGAGCACCATGTATCCTGAACGTGCCGATCAAAACTGACGGAGGTCAGGACGGCAATTCACAACACGTGGAACTGGCACCCTCTCCCAAGGTCTAACGGTGTTGACCCCTGTTAACGTTCAAACTCTTGCGAACCGCTGGGCTTAGAGGTGATCGCCCTACACAACAGTGGGTCCATGGTGCTGGATTGGAAGTACCCCCGGGTCCGATGCGTGCTGAACCTGTTTTGCTGCGTCGTTCCGACCTCATGCCTCGATGTTCGCCGTTTTCCCGTGGGTTACAAGGCTTCGAATTTGGTCCCATCGCGGACCCGGCAGGTCAATGTTTGCAATAGCTGCATTGCATAACAATAAAATGCCTTGGTACGGAGTCTAAGCATCGAGTAGCGACTCGTCGTCAGCGCCAGCAAAAGAAAAGAAAACGCGAACAGAAAGAGCGTAACACACACAGGACGCTCCATTGCGTCACAGCAATAGAGGTCAAGATCGACACGAAGAGGAGACAGAAACAGACGTTGGTTCAGTGAGTCCTGGGGGCCCGTGATGCCCGACGCACCGCGGCGAGAAGCACTTGTGTAGGTCAAGTGTGTCGTCTTTTGATAGAGAGAAGTAATGCCCTCCCACCCACCTGGATTCACTGCTGCGCCCAGACTACGCTATATTCGCTGGTGAGGCTGTGCGTGTGGTGGCGAGTGAATTTCATCAGACACTCCATCTGAGTACGGACGCTTACCCAGAAGGTAAGGGTCGAATACCCAGTTGGAAGCAAAGCTTGCGTGCGTCTTCTTGGCGGTGCTTCACAGGAATGGCTTCCTGCGCACACACAGAGGGGCGGAGGTACTGGTTGAAACATGAAAAAATTCGAGCTAAGAGTGTCAGGACGGCAGCACGATTCAGGGAATGGGGAGCGGCACCGATTCAAGACGCAAACGGAACCGTGAAACTCCCTCTGCCCCCCATCCCTACCTGGCGGAACATTTGTTGAAGCTGTCAGCAATTGGCACGCAGAGTGACTCAATTTGGGCCACTCCCTACTACTTCGTGGGTTGTCAAGTAGCTGGCGGGCGATAGCAGATGGCATCCCGAGGGCACCGGGATGGCCTTCCAAGGTTTGTAGTGGGCATCGCCCTCTCCCCCTCCCACCCACCCTTTTCTTTACGACACGTTGATTGGTCCAGCACGGCTTGTTACCATGTATCACTCCTTCCACGAGAAAGTGTCACAGATTACGGCTTTTTTCGGACTTCTGCCAAAATATTCCCTCTGCAGATATTGGCCGGTTTCGAGATTTTGAGGACACGATTGAATCCATTGAGGACCGGGCTTTCCGAATATCTGGTCGGATAAAAATTTTGACCGACCCCCCCCCCCCTCCCCCCTAGCTGGCAGCTTGCCCATAATCGCGCATCCCAGAATTACTCTCGAAAACCAAAAGATTTCCCAAAAAAGACCTCAAAAACAATTTCCAGACGGCTGCTTTTCACACCAAAAACTTGCATAATATTCTCCTCCTTGGTGTGCGTCTCGTGCTGCAATTAGCTCGCAAGAGCGTAAGCAAGAGCGTGAGCGGTTGTGTGAGGAGCGAGAGGCCCTGTTTCACAGTATATCATTTGTCGGTTAATATTAATCTTCTAAGACTAGCATCTTATCTCTGTACGACAAAAAAAAAAGTTCGGACCAAAGGAACCGAACCGGCCTACGGGGTTCCAGGCGGGTTCGGTAACTGTTGGGCTGTGTTGCCAAACCTCGGGCCAAATTTTGCTTTTAGCGCCTGATCAGTTGGGATTCTTATCGGAAAGTGCGAGGTCTCGTTTTCAGTGTCCCGGGACGGTATTTCTGTCCTCTGGGAGCTTCTTTCGCCCGGTTTGCGAAGAACTCAAAATGAGTTCAAAATTTGCACTCGGTAGTGTTCAGGTTTTGTTTGTTTGTGCGTGCCGGTTGATCGTTTTCCCACTTGTATTTACCCCGTGTGTATTCAGGTAAGGAATTCTGATCAACCACCAAAACACGCTGCCTACGTCTTTTTAGCCTGCAATACATTGAAGGGCAACCCACAAGATTGTTAGTTCTAAAAATTTCTCCGCCGTTTTTTTAGCCCATGGTCCAGAGGTTACCACACACACACACAGGGGTTTGAGGGTCGGTGGTTCGATTCCCGCCGGAAATTGTTTTTGGGTTTGAAACAGCCCCAAAACCGACCTTTTGTCCATCTGCACGCCAGATTTTGGTCGCCACGCGAGCTGATTGCTTGCCCATAATTGCCAGGGATAGCTCTTTTTCCTTCCCAAAAAAAGATTCCCAAAACATGACCCAAAACGGGCTGCTTTTCAGACGGAAAATCTGTGACACTTTTTCGTGGAATGAGCGGTATGGTATTTGTTTGATGTGAGCAACTTTCGTTATTTTCATTTTTGTCTCGTTTCCGGCAATCGCATGATGCCGATTCGTCTTGTGGTACCAACTCGTTTTCTTGTTGCCCCCTCACACACTCCTGAAACCCCCTTGAAACCCCTCTGAAGTGGCAAATGCTTCGGCGGTACCAGACCTATTTGCACATTGAAGTCGAGTGCTGCGTTTTGTAGCAAGGGCACAGGGCCAGAAGGTTGAGATTGGAGAAGCGGCATTTCTGATCAAAAGGGTATCGCCCCTTGATAATGCTGCCTCGCGCCTCACCATTTAGTCACGGCCGGCCTTGACCCAGACGGTTTTCACACTTGTATCTACTCTGGCGCATTTACAAGGAATTCGTAAAACCCCCAAAACACGCTGTCTACGTCTTTTTAGAGTGAAAAACAAAAGGTTAGCCTGCACAACGCATTGAAGGGTAACCCGCCAGATTGTTGGTGTTAAAGAAGGCTGGCCATTCCAAAAAGGCTCGAAGGGTAGGACACTGGTGGTGGCGCTTCAACGATGCGTGGACTGTCTTTCTTTCTAGAGTAGAAGTTCGTTATTTTTAAACTGTTTCGAGTTTTAAGGATTCGTATTTTGTGTCTGCGGTTGACAGTGAAGGCGGGTTAATAGTTCTTTCCTTGGGTGTGGGTATAGATGGTACCTGTTAATTCGTCTGTCGGGTGGGTCTTTGCAGCTGTGTTCTGTCTCTACTCACACTTTTCTACGTACATTCTCGTTCTTTTTCCCCCATTAACTCATCGACAGCCCCGCCCGGGGAGGTCGGATCCTTTCGGGGACACTGCCGTCCGGAAACTAGGGGTGGGGTCGCTAGGGGCGGGGGGTCTTTTTACTCGTCGCAGACCTGCGGCGCGACGCAGCTGCACTTCCCGTTCACGATCTTCGCCACAAACGGGTTGGCAGGCAACTGCGATGGGGACCCTTTGAGCGGGCAAGAAGCAACAGGGCACGGGTCGGACGTCGGAGGTCGACCGTCGCAACAGAACCCGCCCCACATGTATCTAACACCGTAAACACTTCCAGCTAAGCTGGACACGTCAGCGGAGATCGAAGAAGTGCCTGCCGAGGTGATGTTGACGGTGGACCAAGCGGCGACTAAGTTGATTGCTGTTGGGAAAACAACTTCCTGGCCCGCACCGTTGTCTTTGCAGAGCGTCGCGGCCAAGGGGTTGTTCGCTTGGAGGCAGAAGAGAGACGCATTCGTCAGAATGTCTACGTGGCTCTCCCAGTACGGGCCGACGGTGACGCTGTCTTTTCCGAGCAGCGTCGTGTTGAACTTGATGACGAGCTCCCCGCCGTTAACCTCGCACCCGGAGATCACGGGGCCGGTGGTCTGCACATCCGCGCTGTAGACGGTACCGTACGCCGCCTGCGCAAGGCGGACACCTAACGGCTTCTTCGGTCGCGGGTGGAGGTTCCCCATGAAGGCATTCGTCGCAGCGAAGGTTGCGCAGAACGCGTCGCACCCGTCGCAGTTTTGCCCCGGCTTCGGCGACTGTTCGGGCGTGCAGCAATTGTCGCCCCAGCAGGTCTGGTTGTAGTACGGGTCGTCCAGGTCGTAGGCGTGCCCGAGGAACGTGTTCGGCATCGCCGGGTTGGGAATCAACCCGTAGCTTCCCATCTGAGCGAGGTGCATGCCTCCCATATCAGGGTGTCCCTCTGACCCGCTGTTTGCAATCGTCACGAGGCCGAACGGCGCGCTCGGGCTGGTCTGCCCGCTTTGGGAAAAAAGTGTCCTCCACTCTTCAATCATGGCGGGCACCTCGCACGCGTACCCGCGGTTCTGCGCGGCGTTCCCGAAGACGTTGCCCATGTCGTTCTCGCCTTGGTACCAAACGAAGCCTTTCAGCGTCATCTTTGCAAACGGGACCACGCGCTCGGCGAAGAGTGTTCCGGACGTGGCGTCCAACGTGATGTTCGAACACTTTGCTGACGTTTGGTTGGATGTCCACTGCTCAGCCATCGACCCACCCCAGGCGGTGTTAATCATGCCTAGTGGCGGCGCATCGGCGCCCAGCAGGTCGGTGAGGCTCTCTGCGAAGTAGTAGCACGTGGCTGAAAACTGCGTGAACATGTCCAGGGTGTTGGGGGCGGTGGGTGGCTCGATGGCCGTGCCGGCGGGAATCCAGTCGATCGCGTTGCCCATGTTCGAGATCAGCTGGTGCATGCGGATGTTGCGGTACTTTCCCTGACCGATCGCAGCGGCCGACTTGTTCCTCGAAAAGGTATAGGTCAGCGGCAGCGCCATGTTCGACTGGCCGGAGCAGTACCACACGTCCCCGAACGTGACGTCGACAATCGTATCTGTCGCGTTGCCGGTACACCCGCTGCAGTTAACCACAATTTTGTAGCTCCCCCCCGCAGCTTCCGGTTGTAGCAGGGCAGTCCAGTTGCTTCCGGCCGTCTTCGCCGGGACGGTGTAAGACTGGGCTCCGTCGTCGACGGTCACGCGGACGTCGACCGCCGCGCCGGGTGCCGAAAAATAGCCGTAGACGGAAGCCGCCGCGGGGGCGCGCTGCAGAACCATGTGGTCCTGCAGGTGCGTGTCGAAATTGATCGAGGCCGCGGCAGCCACGAGCAGCACGTAGGGAATCGGCATTGGTTACGATTGGTTCCGCGTGTTGTTTTTTTTTCTCTCGCGGAATTTCCTGCGAATAAGGGCGGGTGAAATGATCGGTTCGTCGACTTTCGGAAACCGGCGGGTTTTTTTTTTTTTTGTTTTAGCGTTACTTGGGGATTGGAAGGTCGGTATTTTAAAGTCTCCGGTTGACCGTGGAGGCTTGGGTAAGGGAGGGGGGCTGAGAAAAGTGAGACGGTGCTGCTCGTTTCGGGTGATGTGTCACTCCGTTGTGAAACCTTGTGAGCAGTCCCCTAACGCGTTTAGGGGGTGTTTGGGATTGGGTAGGGTGTCGTCGTTCTGCTACGACGTGAAAAGCCAAGGAGTTTCGACGCCAATCTCCGACTGTTGTCGATGTTCACCGGTTCTTGTGCGAGGGAAGAAAATGAGAGAGCAGGCCTGGTTGTTTGGACAAGAAGACCCCCGGAATTCTGTGTGTGTGTGTGTGTGTGCCTATCTATGCGCGTACATGTGCGCCGGACGTGTATAGAACTTCGTATTTTTGAGTGTGTCCCGCACGCCTGGCTTTGTGACACCAGTACACGGCCAACTATGGGTGGATCACTTGAGCATCATCAATTTTCGGGACCGGTGCATTCGGCAGGTGAGTTGCTACACACTCATTATCGGCTTCCATCACTACGTGGCCTTGGGGCACAACCCCGTAGAAGCGGTCAGCCATACGGCAGAGTGGACGAGGTTGTGGCACTGTGCTAACTCCGAAGCAAGATTTGCATGCTGCTGCTGATCACGTTCTTGCTCCGGTGCGAGCTTCTTCAGTCGGTTCTGAGTGTGAGAACGGGCGTTCGCATACACGAAAGGGGAAAGCACGAATCGAAGAACCACGTCCGACAAAGGGTTTTTCGTGCGGTCGACTTTTTTTTCCTTTGCCGCGTTTCAAGTCGGAAAAGCAAGACGCGTGCTGCGACACAAGCCGGTTGCTACGAAGGGGGAAATGTTTGTGGCAGGATGGGGAAATGGGTGGGCTGCGGAAACCTTTTCTTTCGTTTTGCTGCATCGCTGTGCAGTCGCTATTTTGATGCGCTTCCTCTTGATCAGATGGGCCAATTCCTTTTTATATTTTTGCGATTAATCGCTCAGCTTTGGGTACGACGACTAGCAACAAGAGAGCCCGTGTACTTGCATACTGCGGTTGGCCGCTTCTTGCAACTGAACGGGGGGTCCTGGCACCGCCTGAGGAGGCTGGCATGCTAGACGAGCTGACAGAAACCGGCACTTTCTGCAACCTCGCCGGGATGTCGATTGGGATGGCAAAGACAGGCCCATCCGGGTACCCGCGAAGAAGAGTATCAGGCAGAAAGCTAGACAGCTGTAGGTAAAGATGTTGGTTGCCAGATTGGCACGAAATGGGCCCGCGGAGCGAGCATCCAAACAAGGACCTTAGTTTGCGGAGGTGTCACGCGAGGTGATACCCACAACCAGCAGGAGCACGTGCACATGAAGTAACTACATAGTAGAGTACATCGTAGACTAGCCCAAAGTGAAAGCGTGGGCCATGACCCTCTTGCTGCTTCTGGACGCGAGGCAGTTGGATACTCTTGGTTCTTCGTCTTCCTCGATCTTTGGGACGTCGGGTGACGGGCGAGCTTGCATTGGGTTGCATTCGTTTCATTTTATACTTTTTCTCGACCGTTGCTTTGAGGCCGGTATTTGTTTGGAGTACTTTTTTCTGATCAAGGGTGATGGTTTTCCACACTTTCTGCCGGGTTTATTTTTTCCCCGTCCGCGCGACGATCCCGTAGAGACTGAAGCGCCGCCAAATGGGGGAGTGCAGAGCGCAACTGGCAGCCCGGGGATGGCAAGGGACACGAAAAGCAACTCTCACACGCAGTTTTGCAGCAAACGAATGTACTGAAGTCGAGATCGGGCAGTGCACGAAGGCCTCAGCGCGGGCAGGGTCACGCCCGGTAATCACCAGGTCCGGGTTTCGCTGCTTCGCTGTATTGCACGTGATAACGTGCACAAGCTTCAAGCAACTTCGCCGTTCAATTTGACAGGAGCCACGCGGAGGCGTGCACATACCTTTCTCGCAGGAATAGGCAGGGCATACATATTGTGCGAAGTGTATGTAGGTTTGCAACACTGTACGTATTGCTACGCGAATACATGTACAATGAGCCATCACGGCGTCAGCAATCTTGCCACGTGGGCCGAGGACGGTTTGTCGCTGGAATAGGCTGGAGGGACACAGTTCCGTACCACCAGGCTAGCAGCAGCAACCATGTGCAAACATGGGTGCATGCGCCGCCGTGAGTGGTCGAAAGTGCTCCTGCTGCGACCGCGTCAAAGGAAGCGTCGTAGGTTCGTCTTCTTTAAAACGGTAGCTCGCACGAACGGCGGGATGCACACGGCATCGGTGTGTGCATGTAGCCTCCTGGGGGGGCTGATAGGGATAGGACGCGGATTCAGATAACGGATAACAGAGAACGGTGTGAAAGGACCCTTCGTTTGCCGTCCTTGGGGACGTAGGAAGGGGACTCACTGGCGAGGAAAGACCGGCGTTGAAAGGCTCTTATTGTTCCCTTTCTACTCGTGAGCGATCAAAGACCGGTGTGGCGGGCATTTTCTTTCTTTCGCTGATGAAGTCGGACGGAAACGCTTGCACCCGCACTGGGAGCTGGTGCACGGTGTGAATGCTGCGGAAAGGAACCCTTCTGCAGGACGGAAATGCCCCCACACTCTTGCATAAGCCGAACTTTGAGTGCGTGGTGCCCCTCAAGAAAGGCTCATCACACTCCCCGACACTCCTCCTGCCTGATAGGTACCTTCACGACAGCCATGCCAGGTCAACCCATACCACGTAGTTGTCATATAAACGTTCTACTTCCAAAAACGGTAATGAACGACGGCGGAGTGCGGGTTCGGCTGATGCAAGATGGGAGACTGGTGAGAATTATTTGCAGGTATTTCACTGGTGAAGTCGGACACTCGATTTCACGCGCACTTGCATCACCGAACGGAGGCTCGGACCGGTTCAGAGTGCGGTGCCTCTTTTATGGTAGTTGTCAGTATCCTAACGAAAACAATAGCTTGGGGCAAAGGAACGTGAGGCGCGCCAAAAGCCACACCCGTCTTCGTATGCGGACAGGGATACCTTCTGCTTCCTGCAAAGGTAGGGCCCTAGCCACCTGAACCCGGCACCTGAGGAACGAGCGACCCCGTCGGCAGATTACGCTGCCTCGAGTTGTCGGGGGATTGCTGGCCATCCACCGCGCAAACACATTTTTCTACGGGAGAAAAAAACGTCTTCCGTTTTTTGGGAGCCTCCTGCTCCGTGGTCGGCTGCATTCCTCGTCCTCCTTTCCTGCAGGAGGTCTGCCTCCGTCGTGCTCATAGCAACTACTACGCAAACCGATACAATGTCATCTGGCCTGCAGGCGGGGCACGGGAAAGGTGCTCTGTGCGCCCGGGGGAGGAATTACTACTGTTTCTGCGTTGAAGAAGACCGGTGCCTGTTAAGCCTCCGGTTGATAGTTGGGGCGGGGCGGAGGTCTTTATAAACTCGTTCTGGAGTTTGAGAGAGCGGGGCGGCACGGTTGGCCGACCGCTGTTTCTGATCTGGGCATCCAGCAACCGAGTTCAGGAGTAGCGATCCGATAGTTGGAGAGAGAGAGCGGTCTTTCAGATTTCTCGCGTTCTCGTTCGGCTTTTGGGTGGTGTAGGCCAGCTACCTTCTGCTGGGTGCAGGCATTGACAGGTCGCTGTCTCAAACTGGCCGGTCAAACGTGGGGTCATGTCGATGACCAGTTCACGTGGGTGGACCTCCGGGGAAACGGGGGGCGGGTGCTAAAGTAGCTGTTCACGTGTTAACTCGTGAGCGCAACATAATCCAATTCATAGCGTTTCTGAGGCTCAGAGGTCCTGAGGTTCAATAGGTCCGATGTTCTCAGAGTCTCCGGTGAACCGTTGAGGCTGGGAGTCGGGTTGTGAAGCTAATTCTGTGTCGATGTCAGAACGAAGCTGGTGTCTCCGGGGCGAAGACACTAAGCCGGTTCATCCCCCTCTGAATAACCGTGAAAGACTGAAGAATGCAGCTCCAGACAATTCGATGAGGGACGGACCGGCCAAAGGCACGTCAAAAACGGATCAAATAGACGTGTTACGCATCCTTCCAATTTTCCCCAGCCTCGTTTTGGAGTCATGAAAACTCTTGAGTTTGATCGGTGGTTTCCCTTCTGCGCCCTAGAGGACCTCCCGCTCTGTACGGATTTAAACTGTGGCCGAGAGGCGTGGGACTGTGGGTGGGGGGGAGGTATGGGAAGGGTCCTATGTGGACCGCTACGGAAGTATTGTGGGCCTGCACTCGCTGTGCCGCAAAGATGGAAAGGAGCTGCTGGCTGCGCTGGCACCAGCGTGATTGCTGGCAAATCAAGGCCAGGAGGGCAAGGAGAATGATGCTGCGACTAAACAACAATCGGAGGCGCCGCCCTAGAGAGGGGGGAACAAATACGACAATACAAGGTGGAGTCCAGCCTCAGAAGCTGGTGGGATTTGCTTTGCGACTGGCGGCCTCTTCGAGTATTTATGCTGTTTCAACAAAGGCCAACAATTTTTCTTACACGGAAGCCCGTCTGACGGCACGGGGCGGGAAAGGTATGCGTAGGTTTGGTTTTCACTGAAAATCGTTGTGTCGTCTGGTCCAGGAACGTGACGGTCAACCACAGCTTGCAAAGCTTGAGTCGGAGGCAGCACACTGCACAACCCCGTCCGCTCTGCCCTGCGGCTGACCGTCTCGACGAGCTTGTGTTCAGCGCGAGCGCCAAGCCCCAAGGCGCGCCAAGCCTTGATGCTTTAGTTTGGGAAGTCGGTAGCCACTTGACCCGTAGGCCCGTGGCTCTGCAGTACCGCCGAACACGTGAAGCTTGGCTCCCGTGTAGCAGGCTTTCCCTGGTACCCGTGGTGCGACGTTTCCGATGCGAAAAGAAAATCATCATCTCCTCGTCGCAAGGCACAAGGACGCGAAAAGAGTATACTTTGTCGACAAGAAAGTTGAAGGGGGTAATCTCAGGGCCGCCCACGTGATAAGCCGTTAAGCAGCGGCTGCCGGCTTATCCCGTGACACCTTTTATATGTACGTTATTGAAAGAGTAGCGTTGGCACTCTTACAGGTTCGTTCCCTCGTAGCTCGCCGGGAACGGGCACTCACAGTGAGAAAGAACACCCGTCCGAAAAAAAGACACCCTCCTAAACTCTGTGTCTTTTACCCTCTAGGCCTCAGGTCTCGATACACACAGGAAAACGCTAGGAGCGGCCTTTTAATTTTCTTCTTCTTTCATCGGAAACGTCGCACCTGATCCAGGGGGAGTGAAGCGCAGGATGACCCGAGTCCGCGAACAATCGAACCCAACCGGAAGTGGGCACGGGAGAAGGAGTGGCAGTTGTACGAGAGAGGTCGCCAAACGGCGGTGCCACGAACGTTCCCGACGATGCTGGAAAAGAAGGCGGCGAAGTATGTTGTCACACCTGCGGCGGCATGCGCACTTCCAACCGCGCAATCGAATGTGACTGGCAGCGCCCGCACACGGGGGGGCGTGGCACAAAACCGTATAGCAGCACTAGTTTGTGTAAGCGGCTTCCGACATTTTCGGATCAGCCCGTAAAAACCCCGGTTCACGGCTTGGGTGCTACCACTTGCATGCCCACAGGGAGCATTGCTGCTGCTCGTTTTCCCTGCGCTGCTGGATCGATCAGTAGCTGCAGGTAGGGAGCCTGAGGAGGTCTGTCCCCGGACGACGCAAGCTGCCTATCCCAGGACGCATGGCCAGGGGCCGGTGGATATGGATCAGGCGATGCCACCCACAGTACAGGTCGGATGGCGGCTTCGGAGATGTGAAGCAGTGGCACATCGGCGGCGGGCCCTCGGCGCACGAACACAATTCTGGCCTGACGGGATCAACCACCGGCACACCTTTAGCACCAGTCCCCACCACTCGTTAGTAGTTGACACGAGCAGGCTACTTTCGGAACTGCAGCGATGTGCAGGAAGCAGCCGCCTTCGCTGGTAAGCTTATAGACTGAGGATCTGCCCGCGCAACCCGATAATGGCCGAAAGAAGCCCACAGAGGTAGCACAGAGTCTTGTTCGGCTTGTACGCATTGACCCACGTGTAGTAGATGATCTGTGTGTGTGTGCGCGTAGGAGTTTGTGGCCGAACGCGCCTAACGCCAGATTGGGCTTCCGGCCGACCTGTCGCTTTGAATCTTGCGACCCTGGAGCGGGGTTCCTTGCAGAAATCTGCGGCTGCAGAGCCGACTGCTCGGGAAATGTTTTCACCCCTGCGACGTATGGAGAACGCAAATTTGGAGATGATCTGTACTGCGCAGATACAGCAGCACACAAACCGAAGCTCAAGTTCGTTAATCGAACGTGTGGTACCTAATGGCCTGCCGCTGACTCTAATGGCAATATCCTGAGTGATCTTCTTGCACCTTGTGGCTGATAAGACCAGAGCAGATGGGATGGTGCCATGCCAAAAAGGAGTTTGAAAACATACGCAATCGCAGACACAGCGCGCGATGGCGAATAGCGATTCCTTCACGGAGCTGCGTTGCACCACCGTAAGCCGGCGATGCTCCTGCTTTGCTTTGTCTAACATTGCGTTGACGCGCCACGATTCGACCGCAATGAGGATGGTGAGAGAGATGCTCTTGCCCATCTTATATCCCTTGCCGATGCGATTCGCGTCCCATTCCGGTTTCAGCTGTTTCGCGACGTAGGACAGGTCGGAGCATACCACCTCGACAGTCCAAAACGCTGTTTGGATCAGGAGTGCCAACCGTTCCCCTCGCGGCATGTCGGTGTCCGACAAGTTGGTGAAGAAGGCTTTGATGGTACCTGTGCGGGTGCGGGGCAAGCTTTTATCCAGAGTGAGAGTTCACTTGAAACTCCGGGGGTTTAGAGTCACCGGGTGACCTTTGGAAACATGGGAAGATGTCCTTTGCTCTGCGTGTGTCGAAGGGTAAGAGTATCGGTGTACCGTTGCCGTTGTTCGTTGGTGGTTTCGGCCAGTAATGCACAGGCGGTAGGCTCTCTCAGAAAATAGGGGGTTATTTCTCCAAGATGTCTTCTGATTCTCGCTCTCCCCCTTCCAGAAACACTAACTAGCTGAGGTTCGGGTCTCTACTCTGGGAAGTTGATCTTTCTATGCAATATGTGTAAGTAACA
Organism: Diplonema papillatum; assembly: GCA_030068145.1. Taxonomy (NCBI): domain Eukaryota; phylum Euglenozoa; class Diplonemea; order Diplonemida; family Diplonemidae; genus Diplonema; species Diplonema papillatum. Next base: position 183,037 of record JAPJBO010000355.1, read on the forward strand.
CTAGCCCGTGAACAGAGCCTGTTCGCCTTCATGTGCTACCTCCCATTGCGGCAATAGGATATTCGTGCGCACCGCGTCGGAACACCTCCATAAATTCGCTCAGCAATCATTCGCAGGCGTCGAAAAAAGTAGGAGTGTTCCAATAAAGCATACTGATCCACTTCAGGCAGTTCAGCACCTGTCGGCAGTCAATGATGGCGGTGTCGAGTCGCTTCAATCTGTCCTGCACGGTAACCGGCCAGCCCAGCTTGACGAACAACTCGCGGTGAAACGCAAGCCGGATGGAGTACGCTGCGAGACGTGTATGGAGTGTTTTTTGTGTTTCCGACGATCCCGTGGGACGTACAGATTGGTGTCTTTCGACCTTTTGTTTGTTTTGTGAGGTTCAGCTTGGTGTGTGTGGTCGGTGGGCGGGGGGGGTTGGATAGGAAGCTCTACTGTATCGGGCTAGACTTTAATTCATGCTTGAGCCAGGATGCCCACTCCGCAGCCTTTCCGCTGGGCTCTTGGTAGCTGATCCGCTCGCATACACTTTTCATTACAGTGGCGTTGCGCGCTGCGAAGTCGTCCATGATTTGCTAGTACGTCACGTTGCATCGTAAATTCTCGCCAGGTCTGCTTCGGGTCCGTAACTCCGCACGTGAAGCTCGTCGTTGGCCGTGAGCACGTGCTTACGTTCAGCGCATCCTACAACGGCGCACGCCTCGCTCGTTCTAAACGGCATGATCGTCCTTCGGACCAGGGCCTGGAGCAAGTCCGTCGCGCCGTGTAGCTTCCGCAGTGCCCGGAGGGTTTGCGTGCTGAGGCACCGTGGCGGCACTTCATTCGTCAGTCGGTCGCGGACCGCCATGTCACGGCTGCAGTTGCGGCTCCTCCGCAGGAAACGGCCACTCTCTTCCAGCTGCACCAGGTCATTCGCCTCGTCGTTGTCGTCGGGTTGCTGCTGCCGGCGTCGACACAGTCTTGTGACTTTGGCTGCGCTGTAGCACCACTCGATGTCGAATGAGCGGTTACTTTGGTGCGCATTGGTCGCTGCTTCGTCGGCCGCGTTGATATCCGCGTTGTCGCGGTGCCCCTTGCCCACTGCACCACCGGGATGTTGCGCAGAACAGCGGCGAGGGGTCTCCTTTCCGGGGGTTCCGCGTGCGGGCTATCGCACTCTGACCGTCACTGCGCGGAGTGACTGTGGCCTGGGGCTGCACTGCGTCAAGGGCTGTGGCGAGCACCATCAACGCGCACAGTTCTGCGTCTGTGCTGGAGCTGATCCTGCCTTGGATGTTTGCCCCGTAGGCCGTCCCGTTGACGTAGACGCCTACGGACCCCCTACCTTCTCGTTCGTGGAAGCTGCCGTCGGTAGCCACCTTGATCTCCCCGCCTTCGGCTTCGGCTTTCCGGAGGGCCTTTTCCGTCCACGTAATAATGTACGGTTTACAGCTTTTTTTTTTTTTGTTTAGCCGTCCAAAATCCGTCAGCTGACGGAATTTGGAACAGGAAACGAATGCCCTGATGTTTTAACCACGCAGGATAATCCTATGAATTCTGTGCAACCCCCGAGACACGTTGTCTACGTCTTCTGAGCAATTGGACACGGTGCAGCCTCGGAAGCTGGAGTTAAAAAGCAGGCGCACCCGCTTTTCGGGTGTGGATTTACACGCGTTTTGGTTGCAGCACCCGCTTTTAGGGTGTGAACCCCGGCACACTATCTTTAACTCTAGCTTCTGAGGCTGGTCTTCACCGTATAGGGAACCCCCCACGTGAAAAGGTACGTGACTGGCCAGCGCAGAGTGAGAGGCACACACCTGACAGCTTCAGCAGCTTGTCGCGCGCATCGGCTGAGTTCAGGAACTCGATCGTCTTCGGGATGACGAGGCTGTCGCTCTTCGGGATGCGGGGCGGCGCGTCCGGCTTCGACGGCCGCCGTTGCTTCGGCTCATCGACGACAGTCGTCGGACTGGGATTCGAGGGTTCCACCATCGCAGGTACTTTTCCGCCTCCGTGCTCCTTTTTGGTGTATCCCCTGCGCCCGCCCCACCCCCCCTTTATGATTGATCCAAAATCGGTGCAAACGACGGCTGGTTTCTTTTCCGAGCAAAAAAAAAAGCAGCGAACAGGCGCTGGACGGTTGAGAGACCAGCCAAAAAGCCCGTTGTGGCGCAAAATCGGGAGGGCATTAAGTGACGCGACCCGTGATGAAGGACCCATGTGTTGGGCGGATATCGCTGCATTTTCTGCTCTGCGGGGCTTGCATTGAATGAAATCCAGCGGTCCGGCTCGGGGCCGAGCGCAAGAAGGTTGAAGTTAGGCTAAAGATAAAGTGGTGTCACCTGAGGGGGTAATCTCAGGCCGCCCACGTGATAAGCCGTTAAGCATTGAGTTCTTTTAAGTACATGAACCACATGGATTAGCATGCACTGTGTCGCCGCTTAAGGTTACTTTATGACGTCGTCACCTGTCATTGCGTCGTCAAGGTCGAGTACTTGTGGCACCAGGGGCGCTGGGCTTTCTTGCGGTTCTGGAGATTGCGTGGGGGGGCACAGGTGCGGACAGGCTTGCACGTTTTTCACTCTCGAGGGCACCGGAGTGCTTGGGGACGTCGGACGTTTCTGGTAGCTGCTTGCTTTAAGGGCCTTCTTCTTTTTTCGTTGCACCCCTGACTCGGGTGTGGTCGCCTTCGCCTTCTTCCGCTTGCGGCCGGCGATCGGGCTCTCCTTCGGGGTGCCGAGCACCCTCTTCTTCAACGCTGGTCGTTCGCCGGTCCCTGGCGTTGGTGGCGGCCTCTTGGCCGCCCGTCCGGTCGTCGCCGTCTTCTGCTTCACCACGGCGGGCGGTGCCTGCGCCGCGCGCTTTCCCGCCGGTGTTTCTCGTTGTACGCCCACCTGGGTGGGTGAGAGGGGTCTCTTCTTCTTTTTGCTGTGTCCGGGGGTTGCCGGGGCGTTCGGTTCGTTGGGTTGGTGGTGGCCGCGGCGGCAGCACGCTGCCGGTCTCCTCTGCGCCAACGTAGGGAGCCTCCTGCATTCCTGGCAGGTTCCTCTGCCATGCGTGCGGCAGGCATGATGCCCGCTGCGGCAGCACGCCGCCGCCGTCTTGCACTCGCCGCATTTCGTCGTGCTGTGCTCCACGCACACCGCGATCGGCTGCCCATCGTCAGCGTGGTGATGGTGCCGACAGCACATCTCTACCGTGGGCACGTCCCTTCGGACGAGTGCTCGACACGCCTCACACTTCCCCTTGTGGTGGGTCGCGCAGGTGACGAGCGCTTTCTCTACTCCGACACCCGGCATATGCACGGGGTCGGGGTGCAGCTGTGGTGGGACAGGCAGGGCCCACCTCGCCGCTCTCTCGGCCGTCCAGTCCGGGTACGTCGGGAACTGCGTCCCTACATCGCTTCCCTTCACCTGCTCTTCGAGGATCGTCCCCGTGTGTGCCTCGCGAAAGCGGGGCCTGGGCCGCACCCCCGATATCCCCGTGATGCCCATGAACGACAGCGACGTCGTCGGGCATACTCTCTCGCCTCGCTCGCAACTCCCCAGCCCTTGCTGTGTCGCCAGCTTGTCCAACGCGCTGATCATGCAGCGCAGGACGTTTCCTCGCTCCCTCACCCCCTTCGGTGCATTCTCGTGCAGCGGTATGCTGAGGCCTGAAAAGAGTTCAAAGTCGATGGCAAGCTCTAGCATTGACGCCTGCCCGTTCTCGGTCCACTCCATGTCTGACAGCCACGCTACCAACGCATAAAACGTCGGTAGCCCCCAGGCCTTGTTCCGCTCCCACGCCCATGCCGGGGCAATCCGCGCAAAGGGGTGGTCGAGCTTCTCGGCAGGCATCGCATCCGCTCTCGACCAGGGGGTCGTGGGGTTCCTGGCTACCCAGCCTCGTGCTTCGAGCCCTGCCCGCTCCGCAAGGATTTCAGCCATCATCTCCTGGAGCCGCCTCGAGAAGTGGGCATTCTCGGGTACTACCACTCCGTGTTCCAGCGTGCATCTGGGCCAGTCGGCGCGGTTGGCCGCCATCAGCTCGGCATGTGCCTCTCGTCGCCGTATGTGCGAGTACGCTCCGCAGTCCCAGAATACGTGTTTCTCGTCCTCGGTGTCGCCGCTTCCACAGTGCTTGCAGCTGGGCGCCTGCGGCTCAGCTCCGGCCTGTCTCATCCGCGACGTGAACTCAGCCGTGTTCACTCCTCCCGCCAACGCTACACGTATAAGCCTCGCGGTGTGCGCGGGACATTCACGCATCCTCCAGAAGGAGTTCGTCCGCTCCAAGTCGGCTCTCTGTACACCCTCAAATCCCGGCCGCCTCGCTACCAGACGGGACCACGTCTTCGCCCTCAAATCCGCCCTCACTTCATGCCCCCTCTTCGAGGGTGTCGAGGCTATCGGGTCAAATATTGCACCATTCCTCAGCGTGCGAGACAGGGGCCCTGGTCCCCATACGTGTCCACACTCCTCCATGCTCTTCATCGCCAGTCCAACTGGCCCCAGGGGTAGGTCCTCCTCGGCGTACCTTCCCCGGATGCTCTCCATCAGAGGCAGAAGTCGTGGCAACCTCTCGCACGCCGCGTAGAACGCCGTCGTCACCCTATATGCTAGGCATGTACTGGGGTCCGTCAGGTGGCCCTTCTCCTGAAAATTTAGGACCATCTCCCTCGCGCGCTTTGGGTTGGACCCACCCCAGATCAGTCCCATCACCGACGTCGTCAGCCGTTTCATTGCCACCTTCGACACCGGCGCGAAAGAGCAGCCTGACAGCGCCGCCGGCAGCACATTCGACTGTACAATCCGGACCCGCTTCTCGTACCGGAACGGCGCATGGCGGAGGCCTTCCGCCAGGGCAGCCGCCTTCTCCACCCTCTCCGAGTCGGACCTTTCTGTCCTATTCTTCGCCGTCGAGACTAGGGCCCCCAGGCACGTGACAGATTTGCCAAACCGCAGCAGCGCATCCACGCTGCGGAGTCTGAGCGTCGACTGATGCCTACGTCTCGTCGAGAAGGCGACCGTTTTCTGGAGGTTCAGCTCCATTCCGGTGAGCGTGCAGAACTCGTCTACCACGTCCACCCCCTTTTGCAGGGCGGCCTCCGACAGCCGCGATAGCAGCGTGGCATCGTCCGCGTACGACTTTGGGCTCACCCCCTCCGCTTCTTTCTTGACCGCCTTCATCACTACCGACAGCAGGGCATTGATGAGGATGACGGATACAGGGCACCCTTGAAGGATACCATTGGTCACACTAAACTCCCTGCCCACCCCTAGAGGCAGCTTGAAGCGTCTCGCGAGCAGTCTGTAGATCGCCCTCAGCGGCTTGAGAACCCGATTGTGCAACCCTAAGTCCCCGGCCAGGCGCAGCACTATCTCTCGCGGGACCATGTCGAAACATTTCCGGAAGTCCAGCGCCACTCCGTAGAGCGGCTCTCCATCTAGCAAGGCGTCCTCCATCTCGAGCCCTATCTCCATCAGGACGTCCTCGATACGGTGACCCGGTCGAAAGCCCTTCTGTCCTTCTTCGATCCACTTCTCCTGCCACAGGACTATGTCCGCAAGCCTGCGGCACGCCCATAGGCGGTACACAGCGGACGTGACGGTTATTGGCCTCGTGTGCAGCGGGTCTTGGCTCTCATCCTTCGGCACCATCGACACCAGGGCAGTTGTCATGCTCGCCGGCCAAACCCCAGTCACTTCGACCAGGTTCATGACATCCGCTAGCGCATTCAGCAGGGGAAGCGGCAACTCCCGCAGTTCAGCCATGCGCCAGCCATCCACGCCTGACGCGCTTTTCTTCGGCTTCTTCCTTAGCAGAGTCCGCAGCTCCTCCCCCGTGATCGTCCCGGGTTCCATCAAGTGTGTGTCGATGTGCTCCTGGAACCGATCCCGAAACGGTCCGTACTCCGGCTCTGGCCGGTCCTTGTATTTACGCAGGATAGCGTCCCACGCAGTGTGCAACACCTCGTCCATCTCGTCCACATTTGCAGTCATCTTCGCTCCGGTGCGCAACACACCCGACGGCTCAGCGCGACCGGCGCAGACGGTCGCTAGACATCGTCTGCTCGCGTCCGCCCTCTCGTTAAGCTTGTCTCGGTACTTCGTAAACCTGGCCGCAGATCCTTCCCTTCCGAGCCTACTCGTCTCTTCCCGCAACGCTGTGAGCAGCTGCTTCGCCTTCTCATGATCCGGAAACCCCCCTGCGCCTTGGTCGCCCACCATGCACGCTTGTGCCAGCCGCTTGCAGTTCTGCCAGCAGAGGGACACCTCATGTGGAACAGCTTCCGGCCCGCGACGTTGCGCGAGGTAGCTGCAGATGCGTTCCATCCGGTGGATGGCCTTTCTAAGCCGTAGCTGCCTGCTGTTCGCTGCCCCCGACCCGTCGGTCGCAGTGCCCGCCGTGACACAGACCCTCCTCGGCAATGTCTTCATCCCCCGGCCGGTACCCCTTCCTCTCTCTTCCACAGGGACGGCGAATGCATCCTGCAAGTACCGCTCACTGACCCGTGACCACTCGAGCCAGGCCTCTTCCACCCGCTGCGCCGCCAATCGTTCCGCGAATTCGGAGTTGGCCAGTCTCTGTACGGCTTCCCTGTCGGCTTCTGCTTCCGAGAGGTCCCACTTGGACCCCCCCTCTGTCGGGATCTCCCGCGGCACCTTAAATCGCCACACGCTTTGGCGCAGCGCTGCAATATCCAGGGTCACTGTCACGAGCCGGTGTCCCGGTACGTTCACCGCGGTGGTGACGCATTGACGGAATGCACACGCCGCTATGCGGTTGAGGAGTATGCGGTCGATCCTCGTGCCTGACGTCCGGGCGCTGGTAAAGGTCGGTGGCGGAGGCGTGTTCCCGGTGCGCGCATGGTGCAGTTCCGCTGCGTCGGACCATCCGTTCCTAAGTGCCTTCCGCAGAACAGGGGACCGATCTTCTTCCGTGTTGAGGTCTCCCATCACCAGTATGGGGACGTCGCCGAGGCTGTCTGCCGCCGCAAAGAGGACCTTCTCCAGCATGTCCTCACGTTCCTCGTTCTCCGCCCTCCCGTTTCCTGATGGGCAGTAGACATTGAACACGTGCACGAAGGTGCTGCCGGTCCCTGTTGCGACTACAGTATGGCTTACCCGGTCCGGGGACCGTAACGCCACGTGCGAGAGCGCTGCCAACGTGTCGTACGCCGGTATCGGCCTCTGTACTAGAGTGCAGAGTCCCCCGTTCGCAGCGTTCGTCGTCGAGCGACTACCGGAGCTTCTACAGAGTCTCCCGGGAGGTGGCGGACCCCAGTGGCAGCACCAATTCCGTAGGTATTCCTCCGCCTGTGCCCGTTTGCATCGAAGGAGTGTGACCTCCTGGCAGCAAAGAAGGTCGGCTTCCACCGCGTTAACCGCTACTATGTACTGCAGCATGCTGGTCACGTTGAGCGTCGCGAACTTCATCTCCGTGCGGCCGGGACCAGGGTTCTGTTCGACGTCCCCAGCTGTTAACAGCCGCTCTCGTGCAGATCCTCTGACTGATTCTTCTGTTCTTTTACTGTTACATAAATGCGTAGGGTTGGACTGTTGATGGGGGGGATGGGTGAGTGACTGTGGGGGGGGTGGGGGGGGCATTGTGGGTGGATCCAGCGTACCTTGTTCTCCTCTGGTGGGGGAGGAGCAGCGGGCCCTTCCCTCGTGCACAGCTCTGTAGGTGAGCGAGACCCTGTCGTGTGTGACATCACCGGGACGGATCCCGTGTGTCCACAGGTTCCTGGCCTCGCCCTCCATGTGGCACAGAGTGCCGGCTGGCAGCGGGGTTCTCACTCTTTGGGTCCCCCTCTCCCACTCCATGACCGTGTCACTCAGTAGCGAAACAGTCGCAACCCTCGGTCCAAGTTCTTGCTGGTCTTTATGGGGGTTTATCCCCACTCCCTTCCGGTACCAGTTGGCCAGCAACTGGTCCGGTTCCCACCCCAGACGGTCACGTATGACATCCGCAGCTTCTCTCAGGGGCCCCTCGGGGATCCCCCGCTCCAGTTTGACCGGGGGTCCGCCCTGTCGATAGGCGTGCCCCCACTGCTGGGTTTCCCTGCCATGCCCTCCCCCCAGCCTTCCCCAGGGGGCTTCCGGTCTGAGCTCGGGGACCCGGCTCAGCCTCTCCAGGAGGTCCCGAGGGATCGTCTGGAAGCTGAGCCCGGGAATGGGTCCATCCTCCCTGCTTCGGGGGGGCTTGCTCCCGGGTCTTTGCCCCTCGCCGTAAGTCGGCCGCGGATGTTGGTCATTGTGGGGGGTTTGTTTGTGCGCAATGTCGGGCCCTCGGGGTAAAACTCCCGGACGACTGAGGCCTGGCGCGTCGAGAGAGGGGGAGAAAGAAGAAGAAGAGGGTCTGCCGCCCCCTTCGCGCATTGCTGCGTGATCGCAGTTAAGCATTGAGTTCTTTTAAGTACATGACCGTTAAGCAGTGTGAACTTGAAATGCAGGTACCACAGGGGTAAGCTTGCATTTGTCATAGGCTAGGGTTATTTGAATACGTCGTCCGAGGACGATCTCAAAGCGGACGAGGACGGTGATAATAGGCTGGTGATATCCAGCTCCATTCTTCGTTTGTTGCGCTTTCGCGCCGGCTGTCCTGCCGAAGCAGTCGCTCGAGGGGGCGATCCTGACATGGATGAGGATGAAGTCGAGGTGGCAGGGCTGGTGATATCCAACTCCATTCTCGAAATGTTGCGCTTTCGCGCCGCGTGCTTTTTTCCGGGTTTTCCCGCCGGGTCATTCGGTGGTGTCGGGAGTCGGGCTCTTTTCTGCCCCTTTCTTGGTGGTGTCGCTCGGGCCGGCTCGGTCGGAGCGTGCTTTTTCGCCATCTTGGCCGCCTTTGGGGACGCTTGACGCGTCCTCTTCATGCGCGGTGGTGTCGTCGGCTTCTGTCGGCCCTTCTTCCGCGGCGTTGTTGGCTTCGGCTTAGCGGGGGCTGGCTTCGGGGGCGCTGGCACGTGGTGGCCCTTTTTGCAGCAGGCTGACGGCCGCCGTTCCGCTAGCGTCGGTAAGCCGCGGCAGTCGTCACACGGACCGCGGGCGTGTTCGCGGCAGTCATGGTGGCCGGCCTTGCAGCACGCTGTTGGCGTGTTGCACTCCACGCATCTCGTCATGCGGTGCCGGTCGCAGACGGCCGGAGGTAAGCCGTCGTTGTCGGCGTGGTGGTGTCGGCAACATGCCTCCACCGTAGGGCCGTGGTGGTGTCCGAGTGCGCGACAGACTGCGCACTTCCCTTTGTGATGGGTAGCGCACTTGGGGGCATTCTTCGTCGCCTCCGGCACTGCGTGTGGGAGGTGCAGGGGATCCGGGTTGGCCAGTGGCGCTCTGGGGATTACCCATCGCCGCGCTCTGTCCGTCCGCTCGGGCGGGTACGCCGGCGCTGTGCCGTAGCCGGTTTTCACCTGCTGCATGATGGTCGGCCCGGTTTCGGGCATGCGGTGGCGGGGCCGGGGCTGGAAGCCGGGTACGCTGCTCAGGCCTATGAACGACAAGGCTGTCGTTTTCGACTTGAAGTCGCCAGGGAGGCACTTGCCGAGTTGTTGTTGCACGGCCAGCTTGTTGATTGCGCTCAACATGCAGCGCATCCCGTTGGCCTTCTCCCGATGCGTCTTGGCCGCCTTGCTAGGTGCCTTGATGTCGAGGCCCGAGAACAGCTCGAAGTCGATAGCTGCCTCTACCGCTGCCATGTCGCCATCCGATGACCATTCGAGGCCCGAGAGCCAGTCGATCGCTGCCAGGAATGTCCTTTCGTCCCAGTAGCGTAGCCACGCCCAGGCCGGGGCGATGCGCCGGAACGGGAACTCGCGTTTCGCCGTTGGCATCTGCGCGCAGCGCTCCCAGGGGGTCGCCGCCTTACGTTCTAGCCATCTAACGCTGATCCGGCGCGCCCGCTCCGCCAGGATCTCTGCCATCAGCGCTTGTACCGGCCCGGCAAATTCCCGTGTCGCCGGCGTCACGATTCCGTGCTCCCGCAGGCAGCTCGGCCAGAGCCTCCTGTCGGACTGTGCGATCCCCGCGTACTCGGGCTTCGTGCGTATGTTCTCGAAGGCCGTGCAATCCCAGTAGACGTGGTGCTCGTCTTCCAATGCTCCCGAGTCACACAACGTACAGGCGGGGCTTCCGCCTTGGCGAAATCTCGACGTGTATTCGGCGGTGTTCACGCCACCTGCGAGGGCAACCCTGATCAGCAGCGCGTTCTGGGGCGGACAGTGGCGCGTTGTCCATAGAGCGTTGGTGGACTCGATCGCGATGTTGGTGATGCCGGAGAAGCTTGGCCGTCGTGTTTCCAACCGCTTCCACAGTCGGTTCCGCAGGTTGTCGCGGATGATGTGATTTCGCGAGGAGGCGGACATTGCCAGGGGTCGGAGTGCAGCTCCGTCCAGGTTGACGGACGACGGCGGGCCGCCGTTCCACGTGTGGCCGCAGGGTTGCAGGCCGTGCCTTACCGCGGTTCCCACCGGGCCAAGGGCTGCGGTCACTCGTTCGCCGTATAGGCGCCGGACTTCCGTCATCAGCGGCATCAGGTGCGGCAGTCTCCCACAGGCGCTGTAGAAATCCGCGGTTATTCGGTACGCCGTCGCCGTCGCAGGGTGCGTCAAGTGGGCTTTTTCGAGGACTCCCAAGACTACTTCCGAGGAGCGCTTCGGATTCTTCGGCCCCCAGATCGCTAACGTTAACGCTGTCGCCAGCTTCTCCACGGCTTCAGTCGTAGGGGGCGCGAACGATATTCTCGCGAGAGCGGCGGGCAGGATGGCTGATTGAACGATGAGGGTTTTCTGCTGCCTCGGAATTGGGACGTGCCGTAGGTTCCGAGCTGTGGTTGCTGCTGCTTCAAACCGGGAAGAGTCAAAGTGGTCGCGGCCGCTGCGTGAGGTGCTCACCTTAGCCCCCAGGCACTTCAGCGATTCCTTCTGTGCGAACTGCTCGCCCGTGCTGCTGCGGAAGATCTTCGTCCTACGGCCCAGCCCCGTCGCGAACGTTACCGTCTTCTCCATGTTCAGCGACATGCCGGTCAGCGCGCAGAACTCATCGACTAAGTCCGCGCCCCGTTGCAGATCTGCCTCGGAGTGCTTCGCCAACAAATTCGCATCGTCTGCGTACGACTGCGTCGACACGCCTGGTGCCTCGACTTTTACCGCCTTCATCAACACTGACAGGAGCGCGTTGATCAGGATGACCGAGATAGGGCACCCTTGCAGAATCACCTGAAACTCCTTTCCGACCCCGAGGGGGAGCTTGAACCGCCTGACGAGGGTGTCGTAGATGGACTTCAGCGGTTTCAGAATCCGGGCTAGCAGCAGGTGCTTTCGGCGTGCCTCCGCAACTGATAACTTCGTCCGTCTGACCTGCTCCGGCGGGCTTCGACAGAAGAGCATGGGTCGGCGGTGGCATCGTCCTCCGGATCGTCTGTGTCGGCTCGTCGTGCGCGTTGTCGGTCGGGAGAACTGGCGGACCTGCCGAGTACGGCAATAGGCCCAGGGCATCGATTGTCGTGGTCGTACGAGGCTCGCCGACAGGACGCGTTTGGGTTGATGGGAGGAGCTCTGCCGGTGCTGCCTTCGTCGTCTCACCGTAGTGGCGTCGTAGTCAGACCGCCTCGTCCTGCGTCGCCTTCTTCCTCGCCGCGAAGCAAGGGGCGCAGATCTTCGACTCGCATGCGCACGCCCTCATCATCGTTCCCTTCTGGCGGGTGGTGTCGCATACCGAGCATACAGTTTCGCTCTTGTTGCGCGCTGCTTCCTGCCATTCGTGGCAGTGCTCTTCTTTTACCGCTTCGTCGGCCTGTGGTTCTCCAGGTACGGTTACTCTGGGGACCTTCCCGTGCCAGATTTTGACTTCCGCCCTTCTCTCGTCACCGTGGGCGAGCTCGCGGATGTGCAGTGGGTCCCGTCCGGCGCGCCTGAGCACCTCCGCTGGGGGCGGGCTTTGCGCCGTCACGACCATCCGCGTCCTCCCTTTCTTCGAGAACGTCTTCCGCGTCCTGCCGACCCAGCCCGCGCGCACGAGCGCCTGCACGATGCCTTCGGCGTGTCCGTTAAGCAGCGGCTGCCGGCTTATCCCGTGACACCTTTTATATGTACGTTATAGAAAGAGTAGCGTTGGCACTGTTACAGGTTCGTTCCCTCGTAGCTCGCCGGGAACGGGCACTCCAGTGAACGGTTGCAGAGATGCTCCTCCTGCCCAAGAACCGGTGGTTGGCGGATACCAATAAACACGGGACCGCGTGACGCTGTGACATTTTTCTGAGCCATACCTATGCAGCACGCACAAGACGCCCCGTGAGGGTTGGAACGGGGTTGGCGGAGGACAGGTCTGCGCGAATGATGGGTTCGTTCGAGTCGTTCAGTTCACGCAACGGAAAACGAGCTCTGCTGCTCGACTGAAGCTGTGCCTCCGATCCGACTCAGCTGCCGAAGATCTGCCCCCGAAACACGTGTTTTCCCCCTCAGCGCTGAAAACCAAAGCAGCAGCCATGCTTCACAATGAGAACGACCGGGTCACCATCTACGGATATCCAGCGATGGAGACACAACATTGACCCAAGCAACTCATCTGGAGTCTGGGTGAGCCCATTCGGCGGTAGCCGAATGAGAGAGAAAGCTGTGCGAACGGTGAACGGTAGAGGAAGAAGGCAGCAATGTGTAGCTTCGCATTCCATATCGGGTGTGTTCTACAGAGAGTGTAGCTGACCGCATTACTGTGCGCCTCGGCGGGACTGAAGGGCAGGACGGTTTTCGATGCTACAGAAAAGCAACGGGCACGTTGATTTGATTATCGGAGTTTGCAGAGCCCACCGATTAATGTGTGACTGGCCGCCCTTGATCTGAACGCACTTGAGATGGGAGAGGTGACGGCGGCTGCACGTCAGGGGGAGGATCACGTACCCGCCACCGGCAGGGTTACACATACACACGCTGTCGCCTGCCACTTTTAACGGTGACAAGAGCGCTTGCCACCCACAAGAAATCACCGACGGGGTATTTCCCGGCAGCCGCGGCGGGATTTGAGGCTACAAAGTTAGCGTAAGCGCAAAACGGGGCAAAGGCAGTCGGCTCTTGCGATACCGTACTGCTGAACCTGCCCTGCGTATGTGTGGAAACGTGCCGGCGGCTACGGCACCGCAACCCCATGATGTTAGCAACCGACGTGGTGACAACAAACATTCAGTCGACATGATAAGTTTTACGTGTAAAGTGCCAGGATATCACTTGCGCGCAACACGCTCCAGCAGCAGGAGAGCCCGCCGGATGCTGACGGCGGTCCCCCTTCTGCCCCAATATCACTGGATCGATTTTCCTGATGACGCCTTTTGGGCGCAGCGAAACAAACCCACTGCATCACTTGCAGCCGAGGAGCCTCCTTATGCCGTGGTACGCGCTTTCTGCAGCCAACAGGGCGCACACGCCGTAAATGCACTGCCTGCGGAGGAGGGTGGTTGGTGGAGAGACTGACGAGAGGGCACGCTTTGCCCTCAGGCTGCAAAATGTGACGCAAATAGAGGTTGATGCATGAGTCGTGCCGCGAGCGTGAGGGACAGCTCACCCGGTTGCAGTAAGAGCAAGGCCATCAGCGTTGGCCAAAGCTCGGTTCTCTAAGTCGCTATACACACGACAAGAAGGGAGGGCAGAAGAAGTGAACTGCTTTAGTGCCGTCAGAATAAGAGAAGTGAAGAAGCTTCGCATACTTTGTCCGCTTCGAGCCACCCTGCACGAGCATCCAGGCGAGGCACATCACCATTACCTGCGTGTCGGGGGGTGGGGGGTGGTGGGTTAACTCTTCCTCTTCTCCCCGTCACCCCCTCCCCCAACTCCGCACAGGTGACGACCGGTGCTTTACTCAAGCAACCCGCACACGAACGCCAGCCAGAACACGGCTCGTATCCACACAACGTAGTGTGCACACGACTACCGCTGCTGTGTCAGCAATACGCCGACCCACTGCACTCCGTGTCTTCCTTTTTTCAGGAAGGTGGGCTCGGAATGCTTTGTTGTTGGCGAGTCCTATCTTGCTCGGGAGGAGCGCATACGGGCATTCGAACTCGACCTACCAGCAGCAGAACCAATCTTCCTTCCAGCTAGTCTGTAGAGCAAGAGTTGGAAATGGGGCCAAAGCTCGGACAGCAAACAGGTGGATGTGGCCAACCCGGACAAATCGGTAGGTTCATTTGTTCTGGGGTAGGCACAGCCAACATATATTTTATTCGTGTGTACGTGTGTAAACCCTGTTTTGAGTGATTTAGCACAGCACGCTGCCATCCGACACGTTTTGATATAGAAAAGCAAGCAAGCTTGTTACCATAAAAAAAAGCAGGCACGCGCCAAACCTGGTCAAAACAGGATAGCACAGGCCGCAAACGGACTGGTACCGGGCAAAACTGGTGAGTACCGCAGGTCAAAACAGACTGGTACTGGCCGAAAACTGGCGTTGTGCACACATTGCCAGTCCGAATGAGCGTGTGTACGACAAACCTTAATGGCGGGATCGCTGTACGACGGCGGGCCGTGGACGGAATCCTCTTCGAAGGGGCCCGCGGCGGCGGGTTGCCCCGGGGCGGCGGCGTCGGCCTGCGCGAGGCGAGCTTCGCGTTCTTTCTGCTCCCTGCCTTCGTTCTCGCGCAGCTTCTGCTCCGCCTCGAGTGTGAGCGCCGCGTGCTGCAGCCCCAGACGCTTCTGCTTGTCTTCGTCGCGCCGCCGCTCTTCCGCCTGCCGGCGCGGTTCTGCCTCGGCTTCGCGGGCTTTTCTCGCCGCCTCTTCTTCTTCTGCTTCTTGCCGCTCTTTCTCCTCTTTTATCCTCCGTTCGCCGGCCTCTTCTTCTTCTTGCCGCTCTTTTTCCTCTCTTTTCCTCCGTTCGCCGGCCTCTTCTTCTTCCCGCGCGGCTTGCCTCGCCCGCGCATCCTCCGCCTCGTGTCCGGCGCGTGACAGCACGCGCTGCCACGCTGACTCTTGCTCTCCTTCAAGCCCTGCCCTCGGGCTCTCTTCCTCCTGTTCCAATGCAGCGCGCTCACGCTCTTCCTGCTCCATCCGCTGCTTCTGCCGCTTCCACGACTCGTGTCTGATTGAAGTTGTTTTACATGTCAGGGGGTTATTTGTTGTGTTGGTGGCGAACAGGACACGAGCCTATTGTTACCATTTTCCAATACAGCACCATCCAATCCTAGGTAGTGGACATCACATCAGCCAAACCTCCCACCGATTTTCGATTGCACTCGGGGGAGAAACCAATGGCGACAACGTGGGTCTTTTTTGTTGACCGCTTACGCCCGCACTAACCCAGCTTTACCTGTGTTTTGTGTGGGCTACAGCACATCCTTGAGATTTCGCACTGGCAGTTACTCAAGTATTTTCTGCAAAGCAGGCGAACGTACGAAAAACAAGAAATGTGCACACGTGTTGTCGAGCTTCCGCGACTGCACCTCCATACTGTTAACCTTTTGCGCCATGTCTCGGACGGAGAGCTTCAGGCTCCCGGAGGACTCGTCATCGCTCTCCATCGTGCCCAACACGCGAGGAAACTGCCACGGTAACTGCGCCCGTCCCCTTACTCCGGCCGTTCCTGCGGACATGTGGTGAGACAAAAACACACTTTTTAGTACTAGTTCTGTTGAACGCCCAGGAGTTCCCTCGTGTGGGGCCAGAGCAAATTTCCCTCCGAGATTTTGCGATCCAGTGCCCGTTCAAAAAGAAAGAAAGAACAGACAACCCCCTGCGACTGAACTCGTGTGCCGTTGTCAGCCCGCCTCAGAATGGGGACACGAAAACGGATGTGCCAGGGTCTTCTTGTACGTGTACCGCAGTAGCAGCAGCCCTACATGTGGCGGGCAGTGCAGGCGCGCTGATGCCCCACCTCTTCTGGGGGCCTTTCGGCCCTGTTTTGCACATGAAAGAAACGGATAGGAACGGAGGATGGCAGTTGGTAAACCGGTGCAATGCGACTGGATGCCTGCCGCCGCGAAGAAGCGCAGCTTAATGTTGGGCATGTGTGCGTGCAAGCATCGAGTCTTCTTCGAAGCAGAAGAGAGGGGAAGGGGGGTGGGGTTGAGTGAATTATCGTTGAAGGTTGCTATCAATTTCGTTCTCGAAGAAGAAGAAACTAACGACCCACGAGCCGCGATTCACATGGTATGCCGTGCAAGTGCGCGGGAGAGCTCAGTGGGCTGCCACGATGGTTCGATTCGGACCTCGGAGCATGGGAACGCAGCGCCGAAGCGCGTCAGGAAATGGTACACACGGAAGAAGTGTGAAAACGGGTGTTTGCCGAGAAGCTTTTTTTATTCTGCAAATGCTAGAAGAAATAAGGGTGGGGTGCGCGCGTTCCAGAAACGGAACGAGCGACCTTTTTTTTATTCGCCGCAGCAAGAAATGAGAGAGAGAGAGAACCGAACGAGCGCCCTTCTTGTTTTCGCTCAATGGGCTGCCCCGTGTGCTTCGGAGCATGAGACGCGTGGACTGAGCTTGTCCACCGTGGAACTTCGCTCCACGCGCGGCTGCCAAATACGATGACAGCTCACAAGTGAGTACGCTGGCAGGGCTACCCGGATGTAGTCTATGTACATACCACTATCCTGAGGTGCACTGACGCGGGTGAAACCCCAGTAGGATCCCGAAGTTCGTTCGTCAAGAGATCAGTGCGTGGCACACCCATCGTAGTTGGCACTCGTCAGAGTCCTGTGGACACAACCGCAAAGGGAACCCAAAAACAATCGGAAACCCCAGGAAAGTTTGATCCACACCGGTGTAGGTTCATAAAACGCCCGCAAAATGTGTCGCCAAACTGCCGGGACCCTAAAAGGACCCTAAAAAGACCCCTACTTTTCCAAAAAAAGGGGGGGGGCCAGCAGCCTGCAGCAGCGCGCGAGCGCGTGAAAGCGCCGAACGCGCGGGGGAACGGTGCGTGCGGTACTGTGCACTCAACAGGAGTGAGTGACCTTCTGCGATCAGTAAGCATAAGAAAAGAGCTACTCGGGGGGGGGGCTGCCGTGTGCGTATTTCGACGGAAGCTAGAGGGGGAGACAACACCACAACCACGAAGTGGGTCCTTTTTGTTTGAACGCTTCCGCCCGCCACTGAACCCCAGATCTACCTGTGTTTCGTGTGAGCTACAGCACGTAACCACATTTGAGATTTCGCATCTGGCAGCCTCCCTCAACATAGCAGGTGCTTGTACAAAAAGCGAAATTTCACTTTGAAAAAAGAAAGAAAGAGTGCCCACAGGTGCTTGTTCGCGCACTGGGCTGCCCGGTGCGCCCCCGCTGGAATCGATGCAGGGCTGCCTAATGAGATAGCAGGTTCCATTACCGGTGTCCCTTTTGTAGGCCACGGACAAAGAAAAACAGGCCCGCGAGAGCATATTTCGCGTCGTTGTTGGGCCAACGCGAGCGCTTTCTGGGCTGCCCCAAGCGGGGCATGAGTGCAGCGCTTGTCCCGACAGAATGCGAGCCATCGGGGCAAGCAGTGATGAGCTGTAGAGCCGAGCCTATCAATCTACCACCATTTCTGGGAAGTACAACCGAACTGCCTGTACCGAATGATAGTCTATCGGCAGAGGGCTAGGAGGATGACAGGATCGGGATGGCAGAGGATTGGTAGTGTTTGTCGAAGAAACCCATTTATGCAGCAGGCTGCATAAATGCAAAAGAAACTGCGTTGAGGCGTCGTTGGCTCGCCGATCCATCTTGTCGCCGTAGCCTTACTATCTGCATGCGTGTTTCGTTGCCCAAGGTGGTATGTATGTCCAGAGAACGAGTACAGCACATGGCGCTGATCTACTTCTGGTGCCCTGGTTATTTTCAATTCAGCGCATTTTGCAGGGAAGATGCTGCCGAACGCATAAACGGCAGCGCGGGTTGGAACTTGACTTTGCGCGGTCAAGGGACACGTAAGCAAAGACACAGTCACTTCGCCCGAGATGGAACGCAGATTCCGTAGATGTGGCGGCGCTTGTTCGAACTGTTCATCGACGCGCAGTGCTGCAGCAAGCTGTTGACGATCGCGTCGCCGGGCCGGAGGGTGGCCGAGGCGCGGCTGCCCGTCGATCCATCTTGTCGCCGAAGCCTTACTACCTGCATGTGTGTTCCGTTGCCCAAGGTGGTATGTATGTCCTCCAGAGAACGAGTACAGCACCTGGCACTGTTCTACTTCTGGTGCGCCCTGGTTATTTTCAATTCGGCGCATTCTGCAGGGAAGATGCTGCCGAAGGCATGAACGGCAGCGCGGGTCGGAACTTGACTTTGTGCGGTCAAGGACACGTATGCAAAGACACAGTCGCTTCGCCCGAGATAGAACGCGGATTCAGTTGCCGTACCACATGACAACTACAATTCCGGGCTGTTGGACGACGCTCCTGCAAACGGCACCGACGACCATTGCTTGTAGTCCTTCAGACGCAGCTTTGCCGCCTTGTAGGCCGGATTGAGGGTGTGCGTGCTGCCGGGCGGGATGCGCCCGGGCGAGGACAGCGAGAAATAAAAGATGCGGCGGCGCTTGTTCGAGCTGTTCATTGACGCGCAGTGCTGCAGCAAGCTGTTGAACACGATCGCGTCGCCGGGCCGTAGGGTGGCACCGAGGCGCGGCTGCCCGTCGATCCATTTGTCGCAGTAGCCCTGCTTCGACTTGCGGAGTTCCTGCAAGCATTGGTTCCTTTGCTCTTCCCGGTGCGAAGACGGCACGAGCACAGTCGGTCCCATGTCCGAGGTGATGTTGTCGATGGCGACGAAGAATGAGTACAACACGGCGCTGCCCTCCTGGTGTATAGTGTCGGCATGCCACTTCTGATAGTCCGCCCCAGGGTCATTGACCATCACCGCCAGCTCCACCAGCAGAGCGTCGAGGGATACCAACTCGGAGAGCATAGGAAAGATGTTGCCGAAGGCTTCAAACAGCGCTGGTTCGACGCCGCTGTCCTCCTCAACAGGCACCGGCACATTTAAGTGCCTCCGTGCGTAGGGCTTCTCATCACGCGGCGCGACCCGGTCCGCAAGCTTTGTCAAGTACGAGGCCGTAGACGCGTCGATGAGGTTGTCGATCCTGAGGGCGCCATGCTCTCGCAGGAGGTCTGCCCCTTGCTCGTTTGCCTCGTCGACGGTCACGCCGCCGGTCGACGGGAAGAAGCCGTCGCTGCGGATTGTCACTTGGGTGAGCCATTGCGCCACGTTCCCGGTCGCGACACTCACCAGCAAAAGACCGAGCATCATCCCCCTTTCGGAATCTTGCTAAGCCGTGTGTCCGCCCTTACCTCAATTCGTAAGCCAGCATAGGTGTAGGTGCCCCCCGCCTATGTTGATATCTTCTGTCTCTGAAGAGTGTGCGTTCAGCTCATATAGGCGCAATGTTGTTCCCTGGGTCTTGAGCCTGAACGTATTTAGGTGAAGCGCAGGTGACGCGCTGTAATCTATCCAAAAAAGAAAAGTCACAATGTGAGCAGCTGCAGAACTTCTTGATGTGCAGCTTCTTTCACACCAAAGGAAAAGTCTCGGCTGAAGCAGCCAGGTGAAGCCTGCGTCACCTGAACTTCCACGGCAAAAATGACTAGGGCGGGCAGCGGATTCACCAGCTGCATGTCGCAAGACAACGTCGTGTCCCCACCGGTGCTTTTAATTTCGACCTAAGAGCGGAGTGCGATGCTCCGGTTCATTCGCTCGGTTGCGAACGGTGCACTTTGAGTAACTATTGCCTTCTGTTTTAGTCTTGCTCACTTGCCGTCTTTCAGTTATCTCCTTCGGGATTTCGCAACGGCAGCCTCCTCAAGTATTTCCTACGAAGCAGGTGCTTATACAAAAATACTGGCGACACGCTTCCTTAGCGCAGCCCACGTTCTCACGATGCCGCGGAAAAAAAAGTGCAGAAGAAGTCATGCCACTCGATCATAGGTCAGGATGCCTTGCCTTCAATCGAAGCCGGCGTGAAAACGGAGCAAGCAAGTTGCTGGGGCTAGTATGCAGCATCGCGAGCGGCACTCTACCAGACACCACAAACTGATTGATAGGCGGCAGAGGAATGAAGAGAAGGTGAACTCCAATTCTTGCCGAACGGAGCCCAACTACGCCGCCCGCCTGGTTTAAGGCGTGCAGGGTCATGCCCGACAAGACGCTATCTTCCACCACCAAGGAGTCCAACGCGCGCGAGAAACGCCGGGTGTGACCCAAGCCGCATTGAAAAGACAGGTGCGCCAATTTGAGGACGCAGCCCAGCCCAGGGACGTGTTTCCGGAGCGCACTGGCAGTATTGCCAACCCTTCCTGTGGTGCGGACTGTGTTCTCGAACACTGCAGAAGCAGAAAACGGGGGATATCGCTTGCACTTCTGCGTATGGAACGAAGAGCGTATTGTCGGCAGTGTGCGTACTCGGCACTGCCCTGTTCACTCGCCGTTACTAGGAGCCTCGCTGTTTCTTCCTTTTCCTGCGCTGATTGATATGCTTAAGTTAGCGCGCGGATCGTCAACAGCCGAGGTTGGTGAGAGTTTAATTCGAACGACCTGTTTTTTTTCCAAGAATCTATACATGCTTTTGAAATGTGAACCTGACGGCAACGACATGCGGAAGACGTTCTGCTCCGCTTCCGCGGAAGACGTTCTGCTCCGCTTCCAGTCAGAGGCCGAGCCCAGTCGCCAGCCGGCAAAGGTTGGAGGATGCGTCGCGGTTGGTGGCAGTCAACGGTCGAAACCCCACAAATAGGCGAAAGCTCTCGAGTTTCGCTCTGGTCGTCGCGTTGAAGGACGAGCGGCTCTGTAGTGCTCGTGGTGCCTGCTTGCGGGCGTACCGAGCAAACAGCTACAGCACGGTGGCACGGGCGATGCAAGATGGCTGGCAGCGTGCCGCCTATTCGCCACTCAGGCGGGCTCGTCGATCGGGAAAAGCTGGCCCAAGATGGCCAACGACAAGCGGAAGACGTTCTGCTCCGCTTCCAGTCCCGAGAGACCGAGCCCGGTTGCCAGCCGGCGAAGGTTGGAGGCTGCGTCGCGGTTGGTGGCGGCCAAACGCTCGAGAATGGCGCCGAACCCCCAAATGAGCAGCTGCGTGAAGAAGTCGTGGTTCATGTCGAGCACGTACCCGAGCAAGAAGGTGAGCCACTGCGGCAGCGCGTCCCACAACGCGGGGTTCTCCCGGACCAGCTCACGAAGAGACGGCGGGTTTACGGAGTTGCTGTCGTACCCGGGAAGGTGGGTCATCACTTGGTTGAGGAGGCTGAGCGTCGTGTTGAAAGTGCCGCTCTGCCACTCGCAGACCTGCAGCCACGACTGCACGGCGGCCGGGGCGTTCGCGGCGACGTCGGACTTCCAGAAGGCGAAGTTGTCCGCGGCTTCGATCTGCAGCTTCGCGAGGGCGTCCCGTCCGACGGGAGTCGACAGCGAGGTTTCGAACTTGAAGGCGCCCGCCCACACCGCGTGGGCCAGCAGCAGCTCCGTGACCATCCGGTGGTCGGTCAGCCCGCGCTCGTCTTCGGACGGCAGCAGGTACCGCAGCACCGTCCACCGCGCGATCATCATCAGCTTCGCCCGGACGCCGTCCACGGCCCTTGCCATGAACGGGTGCGAGCCCGCCGCCCGGCGCAGCGACGCCAGCTTCTCGTCGACGCCCCGCGCCGCCTGCGCCTTCGGCCGCACGCCCAGCCGCGTCCCCCGGTCCCCCGCCGCCTGCGCCTCCTCCTTGCTCTTCCTCTCCCGCGCCGCGACGACGTGCGGCGGCGGCTGATACGCGCGCGGCGCCGGCTCCGGGCGGGCCGGGCCCGGGCCGGGCTGCGTGCCGTCCCGCGGCGGGTTGCGCCACGCGTTTTTTTTGGCCTGCGCGTCGTGCTGCAGCAGCGCCGCCGGCGCCGGGGTGGCGTAGCCCCTGGCCGCGTACCGCGGCTTCTTCACCTTCTTCGCCGGCGCGGCGGCGCCCTGGTGCAGGATGACCGACGCCGCGCCGGGCAGGAGCCCGTGCAGGCCTTTGCCAGTGCCGACTTCGCGGTCGAACGCGTCGCCGACGACGCGGAGCGCGCGGTCCCTCGCCTTCTCGTCCATCTGCGCAGCGGCGTGGGGGTCGTCTGCAAGCAGGACTGAGTACCGGATGCAGTCCACCAGCAGCGGGTTGAACTCTGTCTCGGATTCGCCGGTTCCGAACTCCATCGTCGCGAGGGAGTCGATCACGGTGTCTTCTTCGAGCACCGCATCGTCAACCTCGAGAGCCTTGGTCGGTGCATACGCGTAATACGCATCCGAGGCTTGGCTCTGCAGGTAGTCACGGGTGGGTTTGTCGTCGTCCACCAGCCTGCGGTGCATCCACTCCTTCTGGAGCATGAGCATGAGCAGCTTGTCCTCGATGGTCCCGTCGGTCACGAACTGGTACGTGTGGACGGGCTTCGTCTGTCCGTAGCGGTACGTCCGGAAGATGGCTTGCTGCACGTCGGCCCAGGACCAGCAGGTTTCGAGGAGGACGACCTTCGTCGCCGCGGTGATGGTGAGGCCGGCGCCGCCGACGCCGAAGGTGATGAGGAGGACGTCGAGCGATTTGTTCGCCATGTCGGACAGCAGCTCCTCCCGCCGGGCGAGGGTGCACGAGCCCGTGTACTCTTCGGCGCGGCACCCGGGCAGGGCTTGGCGGAGGAACCGCTTGGCGAGGCGGAGGACTTCGGTGTAGGTGGAGAACACGAGGACGCTTTCTTTGGTGAGCATCGCGTTCCGCACGACTTCGGCCAACGCCTGCAGCTTCGACGAGCACGAGGCCCACTGCACCGTGTAACCCGCCGCGGGGTTGTCCTTCACGTACGCGTGCTCCTCCGTCTCGAGAAACCCGTCGATCGCCCACCCGTAGCGATCCTTGACCGCGGCATCCACCGATTCACGGGAGTGGAACACTTCGTCGTTTCGAGCCGGTTTCCGGCCCTTTGCGATCCGGCCACGCGCCCGCACCACAGTGGTACCCGCGTCGCTGGCAGACGCGTCGGGATCCGACGTCTCGCCATCGGAATCGCTGCCCCGGGGCTGCCGCCCGGCGGCCCGGCCCCGCCCGCCGTTGGAAGGGATGGTTGCGAGCCACTGCGCCCGCTTCCGCTCGATGAACGCGAGGACCAGGCACGGGTGGAACAGGATGATGCACGACATGAAGCGGAACTCGAGGATGTTCCTGCCCTCGGCGGCGTCCCGGCGGCTCAGGAAGTAGGCCACGTAGCGGGTGTACAGCGTCGCTTGCAAGTCGGAGGCGCGGAGGCTGACGACGTACTGCTTGATTGGGGGCAGCTCTTCGTGCAGGATGGAGACCTCTCGCCTGTGGAGAATCGGCTCGAGCTTTTTGACGAAGATCTCGGCGCGGTGGTTCGCCGCCTGCCGGTGGTACAACGTCGACGTTTTGTGGGCGGCTTCCGCGACGGGTTTGAGGAACGACTCGAAGCTCGTTTTGCTCCACCGGTTCGGCCGCACGAAGTCGATCAGCGCGAACAGCTCCTGCGGCCGGTTGGGCAGCACTGTGCCTGTCGCCAGCACGCGGAGCTCGGTGGCGAACGCGAGGCACGCTTCCCTCGTTCTGTTGTCGCCTTTTATCTTGTGCGCCTCGTCGATGACCAGCAGCGACGTGTCCGTCAGCAAGAACTTCATGACAGCCCGCTCCTCGGCGACTGCCAGCTTCTTCTCTTGGATTTTCGACACGTACGACGCCAATTTGTTGTAAGACGTGATTAGCAAGCCGCCGGTCTCGTGCCACGTCTGCAGCGTGGAAAGGTTGGTCTGGGGAGTTTCGGACGTGACTGTGTAGCAAGGCATGGAAGGGAACCATTTGCGGGCTTCGGCTCGCCACGTGCTGGTCAGGGAAACAGGGGCGACGACTGTGCACCGGGGGCCGGCCTTCGACAAGCGGAAGCAGTGCGCGATCGTGAGAAGCTGCAGCGTTTTGCCCAGGCCCATCGAGTGCGCCAGGATGCACCCCTTCCGTTCCTCCGTGAGCGAGCGCCACATGAACGCGATGCCTTCGCGCTGGTGCTGCTTCAACCGGACCTGCTCTTCTGCCGTCAGGTAATCGGTCCACGACGCAACTTCCTCCTCTTTGCCGCCGCCCGCCGCTTCGGCCGACGTCAAGTCGATCTCCATGCCCTTCGACAACCCCACGACGGCTCCCCCTGCACCGGCCCCCGCTGCTTTCGTCATCGCCACCACCTCTTCAACGACACCAACGACGGCGCTTTGCTGCAGAATCTCCGCGTCGACCACCACCGCGGGGCTGCCCGCGATAGGCCCCGGCGGCGCAGCCGGCGGGGCGGCTGCGGGATCGGCGGCCGCCGCGAGGGAGAAGGTCGCCCGGGTTGGGGGGTGCCGCGGGGCGGGCGTCGGGCCCGCCGCAGCCTCGCTGCTGGTGCCGCCGCCGCGCAGGGGGGCCTCGCTTGGGTCGCTTCCGGCGCCGGCTCGCGCGGCGGCGCCGGGGGGCGGCCGGGGGGCGGTGGGTTCGGGCCGCGCGTTCCCGACGCGGCCCGCCGCCGCCGCCCGGGCGAACGCCGCGGTGTTGCTGTTGGTGCTGCCTCCGCCGCGCGAGGCCTCGTTTCGGTCAGTTCCGGCGCCGGCGGTGCCTTCGGGCCGCGCGTTCCCGACGCGGCCCGCCGCCGCCTTCGGCCTCGCAAAGCCCGTGAGCCCGCCCGCCGGCGCGGCGCCGGAGCCGGGCGCGGGTTCTCGCGCGCTCGCAGGCCCCCCATCAGCGGGGCCCGCGCCCTGAAGGTTCGGCGCAGCATCCGGGGCGGCCAGGGGGGCCGTTTTCCGGCGCTTCGCCGCGCCGTGCGCGGGGGCCCCCGGCAACGGCGGGCTCGCTGCGCCGGCGCCCCGGCCCGGGTTGACGGAGAAGGTCGCCCGGTTAGGTGGGGGTAGCAAAGCGGGCGGCGGACCCAGCGCAGCGCGGGCCTCGGTTCGGTCCCTTCCAGCGCCGGTGCGCCCAGCGTCGCCCCGCTGGCTGGCCGGCGGCGCCGGGCTGCCAGGCGGCCGGAGGGCGGTGCTTTCAAGCCGGATCCCCGTGTTCGCGGCGCGGCCCCCCGCCGCCTTCCCCCGGGCTTGGGTAAACCCGGTGAGCCCGCCTGGCGGCGGCGCCGCAATCGCGCCCCCGCTTTGCCGTGCCGCCAGTCCCCCTCCCGGCGCGGCGCGCAGGCTTTCAAGCACCGCGAAGCACGACGGCGGCAGCCCGTCCGCCGATGCCGCAGCAGACCTCCTCGAGCCCGCCAAACTCGCGGAAACCCCCGCCGCCGCCCTGCCCGCTTGCCGGGCCTGTGTCGAGGGCCCCCGAGAGCAGGCGTCAGGGGAGTCTCCCGCCGGCCGCGGGTCCGGCTGGTCTGCGGGGTCCCGCTTCCGCTTCGCTTCGTCGGAGGTCCGGCGCTTCCTGTGGGCGAGCTGCCGCTTCAGCGCCTCGTTCTCCGCGCGGAGGCGGGAGAGCTCGTCTTCGGACGCCATCCTCCTCCGTGCAGCTGGTGCCGCGCCGCGCCGGCGGGCCGCAAGCTCAGCGCGGGCAGGCCAAAGCCGCTCGAACTTGGGTCGGTTCTTATTGTCGGGCGGCGGCTCCAATTCCTGGGGTGTGTGTGTGTGTGGCGAGTTCGGTGGTCTGTCTGAGCCCGCGCTACTACGACCGAGTCGGAGTGTGTGTGTCTGTTGGAATTCAATTTCGGGTATCCCCTGAAGCGGAGTATAGCCCACAAGGAGTATGTGTGCGTGTGTGCTACGAACCTATTCTAACGTGGCACCCCTAGGTTGCTGCTGAAGCCCCGCCCCACCGGGCTGCTGATGTGGGCCTGTAGTATCTCGGAGTGTCGGTGTGCATCTCGAGCCGGATCGATCGTGGTCTGTCTGAGACTCGCAGGCTTCAAGATCAGGTGCCGCTGCTGTCTTCTGCGCGGTGTGCTGCCCAAGTCGCATCGGGGGCAGTGCGGTTAAAATGGTTGGAGTCTCCTCCCTGCCCCACGAGCTTCACGATCATCATCAGTATCGCCGCAGATTCTTTGCTTCTAACCCAAACGATCAGACGTGAATGCCGCCGTTACGACCGGCTGCCACGTCTGGATCTCGGCTGACGCTGCGCTGCAAGGTTCAAGCTCGGGATGGATGCTGTTCCTTGACTGGGGTCACAACCAGACAACTTTGATACAGTTTCGATCGGACGTTGTCACCTTCTGTCAGGTAGTTGGACTCGGGTCACAGCCTTGCGATAAGGTCGCGCCATACGTCTCCTTATGGCATCTGCCAAGGCAAAGAGAACACTCCGAAACGCAAAGATGAATGGGAAAAGACCCGGCTCGGTGGGGCCAAGCTCCGCTGCCAAGGAAGTGTGAATCCAAGAACACCACAAGAAAACGAACCTTGGAATGCCAGGGGGGGGCAGAAAGCAAAAGAGACAAGATCCGCAGTTGCCATACGAGACGGGCCGAGTTTGCCTTCCGGGCGGATTTGTCAAGATTTTGTAACAAATGCAGGTGGTTCGCTTTGTTTGTGCGCGCCTGGATGACCGATCCCCAGCTTGTTTTTATCCCGTCTCCTGTGGCGGCCTTCTGGGTGGCAGCTGTGTCAGGTCAAGTAGCGAGATCTGGGGCCGTGATGGCTGAGTGCACACCTAAGCAGGGCTGCATCCTCGTGTTGTAGCCGTGTTGTGTATAAGGTTTCGTGAGGGCCTGGTCAACCACCTCATCACTATAGGGCACAAACCTTTCGCGACCGTGATTGGACAGTCGGGATTGCCGGGGGCGGGTCTCCATGAAGAAGAGCAAAGTAAAGCAAGACCTGCCCCCTGCATCTTCTGTCTCCGGGTCGGGAATTCTGGACAGCCACACCAAAACACGCCGGTCTGCGTCTTTTTTGAGAGTTAAAGTTCGATTGAGATTCCGAGGGTTTAGGGTCTCCGTGTGACCGTTCATGAACGGGTTCTCTTAGAGCAAGAAAGGGCTATATTACGGGTTGTATATTTGGTGCACGCTTTCGTTATGGGTTATGGCTAGCCATGTCCGGGACTGTTTGTGACTGTTTTTTTTTTTTTTTAGCCTGCGCAATAGCTCGCAATTCAGGTGATTAATTTCCGTTGCAGATTTAGACCGACGGTCTAAATCTGCAAACCGGACTTGGCCGGGAAAAAAAATGTTCAAAAAACGGTGTTCAAAGTAGATATAGGCGGGGGGTGTGGGGTTTGTGGCAGTGTGCTGAAGGTGCTGGAAGGCTGCTGAGCCTCCGCTGCTGAGACCCAGCCGCTGCCGTTCAATTGTGTTCAGCTTCGGGTCGGCAGGTTGCAGCTGCCACTGTGCTTCATTACCGGGCCAAGGTCCTGTTTGACAGTTGAGTATCCCACACGAGCTAAGAGTTGCCCGCACATGATGAAGGGGGGGCGGAGTTATTTTTGCCCAAATTTTCCGTCGCGCCTTCGGCGCGATGTTGCTAAAAACAACGCTAAAAATGTTGTTGTAAGCACGGCGGTGCACACCAAAACCGTGGACCTATTATCACAGGAATCATAGGGTAATACCACCCCTTCAGCTGCCTGACGAGACTGTCTGTTTACGATTTTGACTGTTTTTGGAGCGCGTCCCCATATGGCACCCAACCCCACAGGGAACCCAGAAGCATTCGGAAACCCCCGAAAAGCTTGATCCAGACTGGTGTAGGTTGAAAAAACGCCCGCAAGATATGTCGCCAAACTGACGGGGTGACCATAATTGACCCATAAAGGACCCATGAAGACCCCTCTTTTGCCGAACGAAGTTGTGGAGATGTGTCGGCTCTGCCTCAAGACGCCGTACATAGGCGAAAACGGCACCGAAACACCGCCCAAAACCACCCCATAGTAACGGTCTAAATCTGCAAACCCCGGAAGCCTTCAAACTAATACCCTGTCGCAATTGTTGGGGCAAAAAAAAAGGATTCACAACCGGCTATGAATGGCGTGGCAGTACAGAACAAAATTCGTGACAGGTCCAGGGAACGAGCAAGGCTCAGCTTTGGACGAGAGATGGACGAATGTCTACAGTACTTTGAGGTTCAAAGGACCGGGTGGGTTCGAGTCGGTCAAGACGAGGGGAAGAAGTGCGTAGTTGGAATCGGTTGTATCGTGCTCGCGCTGATTAGTAGGGCGCTTTCTTTTGTGGGCACACTAGCGGAACTCGCCTGCTTTGGTAAGCTTCATGTAGTACGCTGCCAACTATTAATTCTGAATATCAACAATGCATCGTAAACACAGAAGAAATGCTGACAGGTTCTCTCCTAAACCGCTTCATTTCAAAGAGTCTGGTTGAGTAGGAGACACCGGAGTTGTGGATTTGGCACGGTTACAATGTTTCCGGAAAGCGACGGATGGGTAGTAACCTTGGACAGGTGTTTGGTATTCACCGGATAACAAATTTCTAAGACCTGTTGGTACGGTCACTCAGGAAGACTGTTTCGGAATACGGCAGGCCCATCAGCCATACGCGAGCACTGGCGGGGAGGGAGCGAAAGGATGGAAGACCAAGCGGGGGGTTGCGTCTGTGAAATTGTTTGAGGAGGAAAAAAAAAGGAACAAACGTCGGGAAGGGAAGGAGCGAACAGGGGGATGCAAGCCATGCTTGGAGTGGTGCGTGCCTAAACACTGTGTCCTATCTGCACCGTGTTTCCGTCCTTCGAGCCACGGTTGGCAAGGCGGACCACCACCTGCACGGAACGGAGCGTCTGCAGACAGGACACAGCAACGTGAGTCTGGTAGGGGTGTGAGGGCGTGCACACGGTGGACCGGTCATGTGCATCAATCGAGTCAGAAACTGGCCGCCGAAACGTGCGATCATGACTATGACCGGTCCCCTGTGTGCGAAAGGCGGCTACGGACTGGCTTCTCGGCATCATTGCTGCGCAGCTTCGGTTGCGCGTTTCAGCGGTGGGCACCACACGTACTTAAGCCGTTGTCTTTGCAGCGGAACCGCAAGAAACGGAGGAGACACAATCACCCACAGCTACCTTTTTCTCGTGTGTCAAAAACCTTGTATTTTGACCGAGAAAGCTGAGCGTCCGGCAATGGATTGTGGCCCTCTGTTGTGTCACCGATAATCAACCGGGGTTGATGGGCGGCAACTCGTCTTTCGACTTCGTCCTTTTGCTTGAAAAGTTTTGTTTTCTGATGTCATGAATCAGGTTTCTCAAACTGGTACGGTGGCTCAATGTTTCAACAGCCCAGTCTTTTGGAACAAGAGTCGTCGACCGCCACGCCGAATATTCGGCTTTGTACGAGTAGTGCAAAGTCCCGCGAAAGCAGCATTTCTCACTGGAGACATGATAAGCCAAAGTGCCTTGTCCATAGTTTCGACGGGGGGGGGGGGGGGGGAGATGATTAGAAAGAGAGAAGAGAGAAAATGCCAGCGTTGCCGCCAGTAGTGCAGACGCACTTTCAAACACTTCGAAAGTGGTACCTCTTCGCCTTCTGGTAACAGTGAAGGATGCTTCCCTTGCAGCCACAATTGATGAACGCAGCGACTTCGTATGGTTTGGGGCCATTTATTACTACAGATAGTCGTCTGCAGTGGGTTTCTCCCTCCCGCAGGGAACAGGTGTGATTTCGACCTCCTGGTGTTGTCGTGACCTGCCAACAAGCTTGGGGAAGGTATCGGGGATGGACATCCACGCAACAGCACCGCGCACGTGGGCCCCTGATTTTGATCTCACCTGACAAGCGTCAGACCAGCCCACATCGAGGTGGTTGATTCGTTCAGCAGCAAGGCTCGCTGCTGGCTAATTTTTTTTTTTTTTTTTTGTTTGATGATGGATAACTTTCTTTTTGTTCCAGATCGTATGACGCCTACTACGTTGTCATTCCTCTTTTGTGACGATCCCGGACGGCGCACAGAATCGAATCGTTCAATGATTGCTTGTTTGTGTGGTGGTCGGCATTTTTCAATCCCTCGCGATGGTAATCCATGAACTGACAACGTTTCAAACCCTCCGCACCCCCCCTGGACCCTGTGCACACTCTTAGCGGGTTTGCCATGCGTCTACGCCCACAGCGCAGTGGGTGGCGCCAAAGACTATGCGCAAGATTCAAGCGGATGCGGGGGTTTAAACGTTTGTGCTCGGCGCATGAATCGACTCATCTGCTTCTCCAACTGTCCGTTGACCACCAGGGGTGTTTTTTTCTTTTTTTTTTTTTTTTTTTTTTTTTTTTGGCGTTTTTCCAGGGCTCTCGCGCTCCACCCCTAGAGGCCCAAAAAGGGGGTGATTTCGGGTCCCCCACAATCTCTACCAACGCTGCAGAGACCCGTATGAAGAAGCAAAAAAAGAAGAATACCGGAAAGAGAAGGCCATTGGGGCGTGGTGCGCTTGAAAGGACACCTTGAAAGCCCCCCTAGTTTGTATCACACAATGCCCCCTTGAATGCAGCCAAGTCGCAGAAGTCCACCTGGCGGTTTTGCAACGACTTGAACTTCTGAAGGACGCGTGTGGACTGGTCTGCGGTCAATGTCTCCTGCCCACAAGTGCACATCATGAGGATTGCTGATAGGCTCTTGTCGCTTAAGCTGTTGCGCAGGCTCGTCTTGATCAGTTTAAGACGGCTGAACACCCGCTCGCACTCAACAGACACCAAGGGTAAACAGAGGCCAATGAGCATTAGTTTTCGTAGGGTTGGGTACCGCAACTTCCCGGTAACGGTGTTTGCAAGGTTGAACAGAGTCTTGGAACCTGCGTCCTGACGTGCAGCGAAACTCATGTCACTGACGGCCTGTCGAAGCCCTGTCAACTGCAACACGTTCCCGTTGTGCTCTCACGAACGAATCGTTGCTGCTGCACGACTCTTCGTCTGACTCGTGCATCAAACGGTGCGGGTGGAAGACGATCCCAGCTTCGTCAGGCGGCTTCAGACGCGGAACTGCACCGGTAGCAGTGCCCCCGAGAACAAGTGCTGATTGCGAACCGGTTGCGGCCACCGCAGCCCCTGTTGCCACGACCCCGTCCCGCTTCTTGTCGTGAGCTTTGATGAGCGCGAGAGCCTTTTCCTTCCCCGGCCAAGCAGGTCCTTGACCGATCACGTTTTGGAAGGGCGGTGTTTGTCGTTGCCGCGCCAGGGCCTGCAGCAGGATGTCGTCGGTCTTCCAGCTCGTATAGTCATACGACACCGTGACCGTGTGCTTCTTCTTCTTGTAAGCGACTTTGTACGACTCAGGTGCTCGACGCTTCACCGTTTTTTGTGTGAACAGAGGAGCTATTTGAGACATGGTTAGTGCCTTTTCTTGCGGTGTACTCCTCTTCCTTTCTTCGTCCCTGGAGGTATGGATATGGATTCCTTGTCACTTACCTACTGGCCGTGGGCACCTCTTCGACACAGCCCTACCCGACAGCGCCTGACAGCCCCCCCCCCGGGACAGCCACACCCCCCAGCCCTGGATCAACACGTGTACGCTACACGGTGTAGTACACCCCCCAGCCCTACCCCCGGACCATTTTTTTTTTCGGGGGGGGGGGGTGATTTTTTAAAAAATCACCCCCCCATTTTTTTTGGGTTTTTTTTTTT
>JAPJBO010000356.1:0-214174 GCA_030068145.1 Diplonema papillatum
GAGGGAGCGAGCGCCCTTGTTAAGGATCAGCCACTTTGGCCGGATGGCCGGATAAACCAGACCCCCCCCCCCCCCCCCCCCCCCCCCCCCCCCCCCCCCCTCTTGTTAAGGATCCACCCATGGCCAAAAACCAGACCCCCCCCCCCCCCCCCCTCTACAGTGCAGTTGCCTTGGAGGCTGGGTGGTCAAATTCTCGAAGGTGAAATGGTCAAAATTCCCTGCCAAAAGTGGGCACAAAAATTTTCCAAAGTGTGGTATTTGGGGTATTTGGGGCAAAAAAAAATTTTTTTTTTCTGACCGCCCACCGTGACCTTAGAGTGTGACAGGTAGCGTCTCCCCCCTCCACAGTGAAAATAGCCTGAGGGGGGGGGGGGGGGGGGGGGGGAGGGGGGGGGTCACGGCTGATGGATGATGGATGGTTCTTAACAGATGCCTGGGGGGGGGGGGGGGGGGGTCGGTCAAAATTTTTATCCGACCAGATATTCGGAAAGCCCTGTCCTCAACGGATTCAAACGTGTCCTCAAAATCTCGAAACCGATCATTTTCGGACCTGCAGATGGAAATTTTCGGCAGAAATCCGAAAAAAGCCGAAATCTGTGACACTTTTTCGTGGAATGAGTGATATGTTGAAAAATCAAAAAAGGTTGGTCGGAGATCATCTCGCCTATGAAGACACAACAAAAGTGATCCATACTTACTTCTTCGGAAAGATATGTCACAAATCTTTCAAAATCACCCTTCATCGGACAAAGTGCTGCCCGAGCTGCCAAGCAGATGCCACTGCAAAACTTGGGGCCTGGCCAGAAATTGGTGTTTTTCGAGTTCTTGCCCGTGCTCAATACAGAACCTAAGCTCTGGCACGTGCCAGGGGCCCAAGCCACGGCCAGCCAGTATATCCAACTAAAGTGGTCGATGTTTGCTTCTTGGAAAGATACGTCACAGATCTTTCAAATGCGCCCTTCATCTGACAAAACTGTTGCCCGTGTGATGAACAGATGCCACCGCGAAACCCGGGACCCAGCCAGCATGGGACAGTAGCAAAAGACGGGGGGTGCTCGAAGGCGGACAGGGAAAAACGGGCGTGCGAAGAGATGATCATTTGATTTGGTGCAGCGACGGGGAGAAAGGGTCTCTGTTTCCACTACTTCTTTGCAACTTTGCTGATTCTGTGGCCAGCCGACAGTGTACGATCCCTCCCTCTCTTGAAGTGCCGGCCGTTGGGGTCCTTCAAACGGTCAACGGTGTCATGCATGGTTGAAGAAATGTTGCGCCATGGTGTGGTACCTTCCGAAACACGGCACAGGGCAAAGAGGGACATCGCACTGCTCGCATTTGTAAAGAGCACCTTTGCGCTGCACGTGGCATATGCACTGTTGCTGATCCAGCTTGACGAGGTTGTGAAATAGCCCGTTCAACCTGTGATTAACGCCGTGCTTCTGCTTTTCTGTCTTGCGAGCAGATTGGGGCGAAGTTGAGGGTGGCGGCATCGTTTTTTTGGAAGGGGTTCCCGTCTCTGTGGAGCACCCTGTTGGGCAGTCCTTTTCGGCGGAAAGGAGCTCCATCACCAGCTTGCGCTTGAAATCGGGAAGTGAAGGTGTTCTTCCTTTCTTGTCAGTGTTCTTCTTTAAAAAAAGGGGGGGTTTCAAAGTGTGTTGTGGCTCGTAACCAACCGCAACGGGGCACTACTTCCACCAGGTGAAAGTGTTTACGCTTTCTCGAGAGAGATGATGTGGCCATTCGTTGTGAATCTTCTGGCACATTCCTCCCATGAGTGCTGGTCGTCGAAGCACACCCATTCGTCATTTTCCTTTAGCACGGTATAGTAATGACCTGCCGTCGCTCTTCCGGTGGGATGATGAAGCCATTTACCGTGTAGGAGTCTTCCCCGATCAGAATGGTTGGTCGGATCGGGGTGCGGGCTGGTATTTTGATGTCTTCGCGTGTTTTTCGACAGCTGTGCTCGTTGCAGTACTACATCCATTTGGTTTGGAAATGTGTAATACTCCTTCGTGAGTCCAACGGTCCTTTTGTTGCAGGTGCTACAGGGGAAGTCGTCCACTTTGGTTGCTCTCTTGTTTTTCACTTTCTTTATCAGATCCTCTACTGACTCGGTGTAGGGCTTCTCCCTGTTCTTGAGTTCAACCATCAGGAACGGTTCTGACGCCGGCGGTGCTCGTGAAGACTGTATCCACGTCAACAGTTCGTGCACGTCCCGCTGCGCGGAGTCGTCTGTCGTCGTGTCGAACACAAGGCTCCGAAGTGTGGCCATTGTTCCGTGGATGCACGGCCTGCGCCGAAATCCGTGAACAGCTGCTGCACCTTCAGCTGGTTGGTGTTCGGGTGCGAAAGGCCTGCGAGCTGCAGTCGGAAGGAGGTCCTTCGCGCCAGGAACTGAACGCTGGCGGCAAAGAAACATGAGTTGCGGATGTTCCTTATGCCGTTGCGTCCAGGTGGGTTTGTTGGCTTCGTCGCAAGGTGCGTAGTGCTGGTGGGTTCGGGTTTGTGCGGCGACGTTTTCTGCGGCGAGGTTCTCCCGGGTGAAGGTCTCGGTGAACCATCGGGTGGTTGCGGTGACCGGATGCTGATGTACGGTTTCTCTTCGTTGGTCGGGCGTCCTTCGTCAAAGGCCTTTCCGACGAAGTAGTAAAACTGTGACAGAACTCGCGCATCCAGTTCGTACTTCCCGTACGTTTGTGCAACGAACGTGTCGAACGTGTGTCGGAGTTCCCGTCCAGAGAATCCTCGGTTGCGGAGTCTGTAGTGAACCTTCATGACCTCGACCTTCAGATCTGGCATGTTGTTACATGTGCGCGCTGCTCGAATCAGAGCGCCTTTGAAGATCGAGGTTCCGGTGTTCCGTGGTACCGTTGATTCGACGTGCGTGTACTTGATCGGATACCAGTGTCCAAGACGGACATCCGAATGAAGTCCGTTTTGGTATCCCTCTCCATCCGGATCCGCATCCCCAAAAAGACTACGTC
This sequence comes from Diplonema papillatum, assembly GCA_030068145.1. Lineage (NCBI taxonomy): Eukaryota > Euglenozoa > Diplonemea > Diplonemida > Diplonemidae > Diplonema > Diplonema papillatum. Next base: position 2,982 of record JAPJBO010000356.1, read on the forward strand.
GTCGACACCTTTCGATGTTTCTCCGTACTCCATGCCGTAGACAGATTCCGGCGGTGGTCGAACGCCCCAGGTCAAGAAGTCATCAATGAATCTGACGCTGTCGGCGTGATTCCTGGCTTCTTCTCGCAATCCTTTTGCGACCAGGCCGTCGATGTACTGCTTTTCGCACCAGTAGCAGTATAGGTTGGCGAGGTCCGGGCTTGCATTGCCGCCCATGGGGATTCCTGTGACCTGCTGGTAGCACTTTCCGCCGTTCGTGACCCTCATGAGAGACGATGCTGGTGTGAGGCCTGGTGTAAACAACCCCTCTGTAGTCTCTCTTCATCGCAGATTCAGCCTTAGAGCCAAACATAAGAATGGCAGGCCCTCTCGAAGCATTTATCTTAGCCCCATCCACTGTGGCGTAACTTGTTTTGCTCATCAACATCCAGCATGAGGTGTTGAGCATATTAAACTTCACTGCCGTGACCAACTGTCGATTACCTTGATCGTTTTCGACGATGTGATTGGTCACAATCTGATCCGGTTGACTGAGCGCCTCACGAACCTTTTTTTTTTTTGAGTAAGGGAATCAGGGATTTATAAGGGGATTTCGGCCTAGAGCAATAGTCCATGTAGATGGACGGGTACCCGTCTTTTGCACCGGGGTGCCGAGCACGTGTTTGTCGACCCCCCAGACCCCCAGTGGTGGTCCAGCCTGTCCAGCCACCCCAGCCAGCCCTGCAAAGTCGTTGAGGGCCCGAAAATTAGTGCCACCACTGTCCTCCACTGTGGATCACTATGCACCACCATGCGCTATCGTGTCACTGTGCACACCGCACTAGCGTGGATCACTGTGCATCACCGTGCATCACTGCGCACCGTGTATAGATTCCGAGCCAGATGTTCCAGAGGGTGGAGGGTGCAGCAGAGAGGTGGGAGAACCAGCAGTTGTCCGGCAAAGGGCGCGTGAGGGGGAAAACACAGCAGTTGGATTACAAGGAAGAGTTGGAGAATAAGGGCATGGGGCGTCGTGCCAACTGCTCTCTCTTTGCGAGGACCGCCGACACGGCATCGAAGTACACCGAAGCCTTTGCGAACTTCAATAATGTTCGGCGTACGTTCGTGTACCGCAACGGGTCCTCGGCTTCGGGCTCGGGCTCTGAGTCCTCGCTTTCTGACGCATCGTCTTTGTCATTTTTCCTGACTGTCGGATCCAGCATGAGATACTCTCTCATCAGCTGGTCAAGAAATTCTGGCGTCACGGAAGGGGGATTGTACGCCAAGAACAAACATTGGCGCACAGTTGAGTTCGACAACCTGTTGCGGATGTACGTACGGCATTGTCCCGGCCCCATCCTGAGTTGGGCGTGATAGAATCCACCACTGCGGTTGGAAGTTCGGCTGTGTCTCGCCGGGTTGGGCCGCTTGCTCGCCTCCATGACCCCCCCCCCCCTATGACCCCCTATGGACCCCCCCATGACCCCCCTATGGGCCCCCCCATGACCCCCTATGACTGCTGTGGTAGCCTACCCACACCCGCCAGCCCGTGGGTTTTTTTTTTTTGTTTTTGAGGATGGACGGGTGACCCAGCTGCGGTCACGACATGTAACTTTACAGAAGCTAATACCAGCGCCAATACCAGCGCCGCAGGCGCGGAAATTTTTTCAAGCTATTGGGTCAGCGCTGCAGGTATCCAAACAGCAAGAATCGCTATAGCCGCTTTGTAGTCCACAGAAAGCTGGTAGCCACCCTATGGGTCCGCTACCGATAACTGGCCACCACGAGCTCGTGGTAGCTGTCCAGGCTAACGTAAAAAGGTCGGGGACACTGGCGCTGCGCCTGCTTCCGTACGTTTATGAATTCATGCAGACATCCGTCGTGTATCAGCCTATAACTTAAACAGGTGGTCAACGGGCCTGCAATTGAAGTTGTCGGCGATGCCGCGAAATTGTCCGCCGTCTCGCGTGTTGTGAACTTGGAGGTCGAGGCATTTCGGACGGCGCAAGAAGCATCGCGGGACTCGAACAGGAGCGAAGAGTATGACCGTGCGGTCGACCGGTCCACGACGCATTCCGAGCCTCTCGCTCCTGAGTTTGCTGGGAAGTCGTATCGTTCCAACGGCTCGTTTCAGCGCAGCGTGTCGGCCAGCACGTATCGGTACACGCCGCAGGCTCCGCCGCCGCTCCCTCTGCCGGACGACGCGAGCAGCAACGCTGAGGCAGCGCCTTCGTGGCGGCAGAAATCGGCCAGCAGCCGGCGGTCCGTCACCGACCCTCGCTCGGGGGCAAAACCGCCGGCGGAGGTGCCGCACGAAGCTCCCGCCGCGGCAAATGAGCAGGCGAAGAGCGACGAGTCGCAGGCCTCGGATTCCGCCCAGGCCAAGCTGTTTTCGCAGTACGAGCAGGAGGTCGAGCGGTCGCGGTTGAACGAGATGGTGAGGCGGCGAGAGCGGGAGGAGGAGAGGCGGCGGTTCAACGACCGCGAGCGCGAACGGCGCGAGCAGCGTGAAAAGGAGCTGGAGCAGGAGGTCGCGATGACGAAGCAGCGGCAGCGTGAAAGGGAGCGCGACGAGTCGCAGAAGCGCGAGCGGGAGCGCGAGCGCGAGAAGCGGATTCACGATGCCTGCGCGGCTTTGACGGACAAGGCTCGGGACCTCGACCTCCAGCACCAGCAGGAGCTGCTGGCGCTGCGCGAGAAGGAGATGGAAGTGACGAGGCTCGCTCTGCAGGCCAAAGAACGGGAGACTGAGCGGAAGGTGGTGGCCGAGCTTGCCTTCAACCAAGAAAAATCTGAGTCCGCACAACGGGAACGGCTGAAAGTCGAAGAAGACTTGCAACAACACAAATACCGTGCCGAGAAAGGTGTGTTGGTGCTGAGGGACGCAATGTCTGTCAAATCAGGAATCATGTTATGGCAGCAGCGCTATGTCCTCATGTTGTTGACTCTTAACCTGTCTACGAACGACTCCAAACACAGAACGATTGACAGCCCTCGTCATGCGTCGACAATCGCTGGATCAGATTAACAGTCAGCGGTACGAGGAGCGCCGACGGCAGCAAATATCAGAAAGAGAAGAGCAAAGGTTGTCCTTGGAAAAGGAGATGCAGGCGGTAACTTCCGTACTTCGCTCGGAATCCGAAATCCGTGTCAAGCAGGCAGGCCGCGCGCAGCAGCTTCTAGCAGAGGAAGAAACAAAGCGACTCGAAGACAAGCAACGGCTGCTGTCGTCACGCTTAAGTGAAGAAGAAATGCGAGTACAGGCATGTGGTCTCTTTCTACCGAGAATTCGTAATTCTTGCACGCGGTCAATTTTTCTCTCTACATACGCGCCAGCTTGGAAGGAAATGCTCGACAAAAGCTGCCAGGCAGAGATCCGAAGGGATCCAAAGTGCTGTATCTACCAAACCACGTGTTGAACGGACGTGAGGTCATGGGGGTGTACCGCCTGACAAACACAACAGGTCAAAAGTCCTGAGTGAGAAAACAACATACGGAGGTGTAAGCGAAGAACAAATTATTCAGGATCTAGGGTTTCCGTACGCGGGGGAGACGCTCGTGTTAACGATCCACTCCCGTGTGCAACCACCCGTTTCATTGACACAACTGCACGTCTTCTTCTTGCGTAGTTTCATCCCAACTCAAAACAAGCAGCAAGCACAAGAAGCACGCGCGGAGTGCGAGCGAAAACGGGCGGCAGCCGAGGAAGCCTTTCAGCAGGTAAGCTTTGAGTTTTATTTGTCGACAAACGACGGAGGGTTCCGAATTCAGCCCCCGATCGCTTTTCGCAAGTCACGGCTAGACGCTACACTTAACATTGACCAGCTGTACCAGGAAACTGAGTGCTTGTCCTCTCAGGATGCCATCCTCGAGCCGGCACCGCTGACTGGAGGTCAGTTCGCCAGGACGCGGCGAGCTATAGAAAGCACGCTATCATGGGTGGATGTTGCTGTACGTTCTGCCAACTTCCGTCCTTCGAAGAAAATTGGATGCAACTGTCCACCTGATCCATCGCACTGCCATCCGCGCGAAGACGGTGATGCGAATTAGTGCAAGCGCCTGAAGCACACGGTACAACCTACAACACAGGCTGAGAAGAAGAAACAAGATGCCGAGCGGTTGCAGAGAGAAGAAGAGAAACGGGCGCTGCAGGAGAGGTTGGGACGACAGAAGGAAGAGCAGGATGCAGATGCCCGCCGTCAGGAGCAGCTGCTTCAAGAACAACGAAAAATGCAAGGACTGCAAGACCAGCAGCACGCCCTAGAAGAGCGCATGAAGAAAGAGCGACTGGAGCGAGAAGCTGAAGAGGCTGCCGCAAAGGAGAAACGAAGCAAAGACGACGAGGAAGTAAAGCAGCGTCGAGAGCGGGAGGAGAAGGAGCTGAATGAAAAGGTGTGTTTTTGGCCCTTCCTGACAATCTCTGCTGCCACCGAGTCACTCGAATTGTTTGGATGCAACTCGCCGTATTTCGTCCCCGGTTTGCGGGCCGGCGGGTTTGATTGTTGACGAAGTTACAGCTCTGTCGGTATCTTTACTCTACACGACAAAACTACCACAGAAAGCCGCAGTCGCAGCAGAGAAGGAGACGAAGAAGCGTCAAGAAAAGGAAGAAAAGGCGAAGGCTGCTAAGGAAAAGAAGGAACGCGAAGAGGCAGTGGCCAAGGCGTCAGCCGAAGCTGACCGACTTCGCAAAGAAAAGCAAGAGGCCGAGCAAAAATTAGTGGAGGAACGAAAGCGTCGCGAAGAAGCGGAACTGGCGGCGGAGAAAGAGAAGAAAGCTCGAGAGCTTGCCGCGAAGGAAGCAAAAGACGCCCAAGAGAAAGCGCTCGCAGCCAAGAAGGCCGAAGAGGCTGAGGCTGCACGGAACAAACCAGTGGCAGCACCTCCTCCGCCGCAAGTTGCGCACCTTCCACCGCCGCCGCCGCCGGGACTCGACAGACGCGTATGTTCTTTGTTTCCGACGAAAGAAGCGGACTTTGCTCCGTGGCTGCTTGGCGATGTTGCTGAGATGCCCTGCTAGGATGAACCTCGCCCACATCGAAAGAGGTCTCGTCACCCGCATCCGTTGCCATGGCCCCAGCACTGCTTCTGCGGCAATTGGAGGCAGTGCGTAACGAAATATGTCACGGAAAGTGCGGTCGAGAAATGTCATAGCGGAAGAAAAGCACTAGTGTGCTGGATTGTTGACGGTTCCTGAATTTTCACCACAGGTCAGCTTTGGCGCGGAGGCGAACGCGAAGTCCCCGAGACCGCGGGCTTCTCAAGAAGAGGTCGCAGCCGTGCTCGAGTCTGGTGAATGGAAAGAGAAGATTGATCCGAAGGGGAAGCCGTACTACATCCGTTCCAGCGACAAGCAAAAACAACGCGACCTGGCAGCTTACCTGGCGTCGGACGACGGCAAGAAAGAGACGGCCGCCCTGAGAGCGTCGAATGACAAGCCAACTGAAAAAAGAGAAAAGAAACGCGACAAGAAGGGGTCGAAGGACGACAGCCCGGAACTCGACGCAAAGGTGCAGGCGCTTTTGGACGGTGGCGAGTGGAAGGAGAAGGTACGCTCTTTTGATTCGAGTCTAGAGGTTGGGGAAGGAAGCATTGCAAACTCAAGTTTAGCTCTCCAGCGAAGCATCTTGCTTTTCTGGGGAGGCCTCTTTTTTGGATTCAATCATCGTGGTTCTGGAGTTTTGAACTGGCTTTCGGTTTTTTGTAACGATAACCGCAATAAACGCTAGATAAACGAGAACCGATTTGCGGGCTCCGTGTGGCGTGGCGCACTCGCCAGGCTTTGTGTTGCTGTTCAGCGCGGCCCTTGCGTTGCGAACACATTTGAATTGGTGCTGGGGTCGGCAAGCAGTTCTACAACAGGGAATGACCACGTCGCCGGACGTTTATGCACACGACACGGTGTCCTTTCTCGGAAAGGCTATCCCGAGACAGAAACCATATAGCCCTTTCTTGCTCTAAGAGAACCCATTCATGAACGGTCACATGGAGACCCTAAACCCCCGGAATTTCAAGCGAACTTTAACTCTAGAAAAGGAGCACAATGCCCACAACTTATTTGGCATTGCTTGAAGGCTGCCCTCAAGCTGGTCCAAGCATTTTGTCCTTCAGCATGGCTAAGGGATCCTCTGGGCGGCGAACATCGATATCGTCATGCATGCTGGGTGTGAACTGAGCATGCAACAACGTTCTCGATGCCGCTTGGTAGGGCTCAAAGACGCTTTGTACAACAAGAAAAGAACGAGGCGGAAATCGACTGCTACTCATTTTGAAATCGAGCCTCAGCAACATGTGCCTGTACTGGTAATGTCAAAAGAATATCTGAACCTGCATCACCACAACTTCACAGACGGATAACACCGGGCGGAAGTATTATGTCCAGAAGGAGACGAAGAAGAGGGTTTGGGACCTGAAGAAGCACCTTTTGAAGGGTGAGGCCGACTAGCTGACGACGATTTTTTACGACAAGCAATAGTTGACTACGATTTTTTGACGACAAGCAAGACGTTTAGAAGCGAGTCGGAAACTGTGCTAGCATGTTCTCAGGCGCACGAGCAAGTTAGTATTCGAAAAGACAACCCTTCATGTTCGTCGACCTATCCTGTGTATTTCAATCTAGAGAAGGCCATGTACCTTACGCCAGTCAAATAGCTTGTACACGCCGAACCTCTTCCAAACTCTTCTTCGCTTTTGATTCCTGTGACGAAGTTGCGCTGAGAGCAATAGCTTGCATCGTTGGCGCATGGGAATGATCAAACGGACAATGAATGCTGGTGTAAATTGCGGCACGAGATGTGTTTCCTCAAGAAACGCGAAGCCCTTGAGTGTGTGGAAAGTAGAAGAGCTAAAGTAGTAGAGCTCCACTCGTGTGCTGCCCAGAGCCAAACACTAAAGCTTTAACTCGAGAGAAACCTGGCTGCATGAACAAAGCATGATTGTCAGGAAAGCGGGGTGGCTGCGGTCTTTCCGCATATTCATAGGCGAAGACCTCTTGCGTCGTTTCGCCTGCCATCAGCGTGGTGCCCGAGGTGCGTCCTTTTAGCCCGTGCCAGCTTACTGCGTCCGTTTCACCCGCGTCGTGGGTGAAAAGGACGCAGTAGGGCGCCGATGGCGGATGTGGTGTACCAAAAGATAAAGGCAGTCGGCTCGTTGGTGCCTTCGCAAGACTGGGTCAAAGTGCGAACAGCGCTCGAATCGTCGGCGGGTGCGCTGTGGTCGAATGGGAAAGCGTCGATTGGGGCTGCGAAGGGAGGTGACGTGGCGTTGCGCGTGCTATGCCTGCTGGCCAGCTGCGGGCACGCCGATGAGAAAACGTCAGGCACAGCACACACGGCGGACCAGTCCCAGATCGTCGCGGCTGCGGCTCAGCTAATCGCGTCCCCGCGCTGTAACAAGAAGGTCCGAGTCCTTTGCACCCACCTGATCTGTCTCTGGGCTTCCGAGGTTCCAAGACCCGTATTAGACAGCGACTTTGTGAACAAGGATGCCCTGTCCGCCGTCGAAGCCTGTGCGGAGGTGCTGCTGGCGACTGCGAGTGAAGAGGTCGTGCGGGAGAGGGCGATGGCTCTTAGCGTCTGGGTCACGTCGTCGATTGACAAGAAGGGCAACGCCTTCGCGTCGGTGCAGCACTTGGCGTGGCCCGCGCTGCTGCAGTTGGTCCACGCGCAAGAGGAGCCGACGCGGGAGTTGGCGCTGGCCATCGAGAAGGTGCAGCAGTTCGTCGGGAAGCAGCTGCTCCCATCGACGGAGCACAAGAAGGGCACGGCCATCGATCCAGACGGCAAGAAGCTGATCCCGTCCGACCAGTGGACGGTGCTGAACGTGCCGAACTCGGCGTCGACGGGCTTCACGGATCTGCAGGAGTGCCATGCGTGGTCCTTCGCAGCCCTTCCGGTCCTTGTTTCGTCAAGCACCGCCGAGCCCGTGTTTGACTACGCGCTGCGGATTTTGATGCAAGTGTCAAATGCCATCAACAAAGGCGTGTTGTCCGTGGCCTCGAGCTTCGGGAGCGGCGCCGGCATCGGGTTCATCGAAGTGGTTCTCATACACCTGATGGAGGTCCTCTCAGCAGCGATAGCCGCGCAGCCGTCGCTCGTCGCCGGCATCGAAGGCGAGTTGTTGGGGTTATTCTTCCAGCTGCTTCCCATGTCGCGTAAGGGTTCATCACTTCCTCCGCCGAGAGCACATCTCTCGGTAGCTGGATGGTCCGGCGACGACCCGGTAACCAAAGTTTGCGCTGCCGCGGCAGGTGTGTTTTCCTGACTGTTTCTTGTATTAAGCGGTCGGAGTTTTGAAGTCTCCGCCTGACTTGTGAGATTTTCCCACACTCACCCATGGTGAAGAAGACGAACCAAAACCTAGACACAGATGTAGCTCAAAGCATCTGCAGAATGACAGCCTTCTCAATTCTTCCCAATAAAACACAGTTCAACGTGGTGAGTCCGTGTCGCGGGCAGCGCTGATGCAACATGTGCCGTATGACTTGCTCCTCGAGAGCCTCGGCGACACGATCGGGGCGTCGGAGGAGGCCCAGGGGGTGCCTTTCGTGAAGGGCGAGGTGTTCTTGGCCATGCTCGGTTTTTTTGCCGCGGCCGGGTCGGAGACGGAGAGCGCTGCCGTCGAGGCGTTCTTCGGCTCGCCGCACTGGCTGCACTGGGCGCACGCCGCTTGCTTCGCGCCGTCGGTCTTCGGTTACGTGAAGCGCAACGCGCACCGGCCGGCCCTCGCGACCGTCAAGCAGAGCCTCCACCTCAAGCTGCTGCGCCTCGCGGGCCTCTCCCCGCACAGCTCCATCCCCAGCCTCCTGCGCGTCGTCCCTGTTTTGGTCAACCGCGTCACGTACCTCGACCTGCTGCACCGCATCCTCGACCTCCCGTTGTACGCGCACGCCGCCGGGCGCCCGTCCCTCGCGACCGACGCGAGCAACGTGAAGGCGGTGTTCCCGCAGAAGTTCACGGCCGCGCTGCTCGGCGCTTTGTTCTCCTCGCGCGCGTTCGAGTCCGCGGAAGAGTCGGACTACGTGGCGTTCTGGGCCGCGCACCGGCACGACGTCGAGGCGTGGGTCGCCGAAGTGGAGCCGACGGTCATGTCGCGGAAGGCGGCGGCTGCGACGAAAGGCGTAGTGCAGCTGCTGAAGCGGTACTTCGGGTGCGTTTCGTTCGAGGCCGGGCGCGACCCGATTATGACGGTGAACATCGTCACGGCGATGCTCGGGCGGTACCACATGCTCTTCCTCCCGCGCGACGTGGCGCGCGAGGTGCGGTCGCTGCTCCTGCAGGAGGTGTACCGGCTGGTCGCGAATACGCCGCAGGTCCTCGAGCTGATCACCGACGAGATGATAACGTGCGTGCGGCAGTTCCACATCGGGAAGCGGTCGCACCGCTGCGTGCACCTCACCGGGACCTGCGCGGCGATCCTCTCGCAGGGCATCCTGAAGGTCGTCAAGCCGCCGACCGAGCCGAACCCCACAGTGTCCGTCACGGTCCAAAACATCTGCGCGGAGCTGCACCGGTCGCTGTTCGACGTGCTGGCCATGCTGTACCGACGGACAGACGGCCTCGACTGTGACATGTACACCACCAAAGTGACACTTTTCCGCCTGAGCGACGGCCGCGCCCCGCGGAGCAGCTCGTCGAAGAGCAAACGGTCGGCGGGCAAGAAGCTGCACGACACGCTCGAGGCCGAGTACACGGTCTGGGACGCAGTCGACTGCGTCAACTCGCTGGCCGTCGCGATCGCGACCATCGGCGTGCTCGTGCCCCGCTTCCTCGAGACCGCGCGCGCGGCGTGCGCGGCGATCGCGCGGGCCACGGCGGGCGGCGTCCTGCCGCCCATGATGCACGGGCCCATCGAGCAGCTGCGGGCGTGGCTCTCCCGCCCGGCGACCACCATGGCGAGTATCCTCAAGCCGTGCCCGCCCATGGGCATCGCGCCCCTCTGCACCGACAGCACCACCGCGTTGACAGGGTTCCTCCCCAGACCCGCGCACCAGCGCTTTCTCGGCTAGACTCCCGCCGGTAAATCGGGCAGACCGTCCAGGAGCCCTCCCATTCGGGGTCGAATGACCGATTGAACTTGATTCGGCTGCTTGGCCTGCTAACACCGTGCGCTTGTAGATGCTTGCCAGCGGTGTGCGACGCGCTTTTGCCGGCAAGGCATGCAGCTGCTGTTCTCAATATTTGCTATTGTTCGCTCGTAGCGAAGTGCTACCATTTTGTGTTCAGGGGTTCAGCGCCCTAGAGCTCCTGATGCTGCCAAGGTGCCTGTGTGCACCGCAAGCCAACGTTTCGCGTTCCGTGTTTCCACGTACGTACGTGCATTGCTTTCCATCGATGCTCGAAACAGCGAACGAATCGCGCATGTCGGTGATGTGCAAACTTCGCTTTTCCTCCCCTTCCCTGGCATTTCAGTGCGTGAGAGAACCTACACAGCTTCCCCTGAGTCAAGCCGGTCATCGCCTGACGGTGCGCAACAAGATTATTCTGGTTGCGGCGGAGGGGATTGCAGAAGTATGCAGGGCATTCGTGCCGATGCGGGCAATGCGCCATTAGAGTTGACCAGGAGTGACCGTGGCCATTCTGGTGGTGGGGGTCAAGTTAGACGAGTCCAGTCGATTCGGCCGGATCATTTGCACCGTGTCCACGGGGGGCAAGGAGTTGTCCGAAGAAGAAACGTCACTGAGTGATGCGTGGCGAGTAAAGACACACGAAAACCGCAGAACCGGGGGCAAAGAAAACGACAGAGGATGTCGCGAGGCTCGTAGGGGATGAACCCGTTCGAGACGGCCAGCCGGTCCCTCGGGAAAAGTGCGGCGAAGCGGGGGACGCGCCTCCCGATGGCCGCCGGCGCGCCGGCGTCGTGGGGGAACAACGCGAAGTGGCTCTTCCTGATCTCGGGCTGCGTGCTCTTCGCGAGCCTGTCGCAGATGGCGGGCGGCGGCGGCCTCGGCGCCGACAACGCGCATGCGGCGGTCGGGACGGCTCGGGGTCCGCATGGCGCATCCGCAACCCGCGCAATTCCCAAGCAAGCAACGGGCTCCGATGCGGAGTCCGCCGAGGGCGATCCGAGCGAGTCCGCGTCGTCCAGCGACGACGGCGATGGAACCCGCACGGAGCAAGCGACCAGTTCTGATGTACGAATAGCGCCGAGACGGAGACTGCCGTACGCTGACGAGGCCAACGTGCCGCCGCCCCCGTGCACCCCGGACGAGATCTCCACCAGCGAGCTGACCACGTTCCCGTTCTGGGGCACGACGTACAACACGTCGTATCCGTGCCCGACGTCCGGAATGAACAACCAGATGCAGATGCTCATGTTCTATCAAAATTGCAGAGAAGCGCACGGGAAACCCGTGCTGCAGTGGAAGGACATCAGCTGCTCCCCCACAGGCGGCGTGCAGAAGAACGGGGGCAGGTACGAGGTCGGGTCGAAGAGTTATTCGTACACGTGGTTCCGGTGGTCGTCGCTGTTCAACGTGACGAAGGGCGGCATTTGCTATGCAGACAACTACACGTGGTCCATGCACAGCTGGTTGAAGGGGTGCGGATTCACCGACTCGGCGAACAAGCGGTTTTATGGGACCGACAGCTACTGGAAGCAGCGCCCGCTGTTCGACTTCCGCGAGTCGTATTACGTCGAGGTAGAGCGGTTCTTGCAGGGGGAAGGGCTGGCGGGGGAGAAGTTTTTGGCGGTGCACCTGCGCCGGGGGGACTACTCGAAGTTCTGCAAGGAGATCAAAAAGAGCTACAAGAAGCTGCGGCTTGCCCACTGGAAGTGGGCGAAAGCCCGCGGGGCCCGCGACTTGTACGACAGGCACTCCCACACGTGCGCGCCGGACAAGGGCAAAGTCGTCGCCGGGATCAACCGGCTGCTCGAACTGCACGGCGTCTCGCACGTCCTCATGGCCACTACAGACCCCGACTTCCTGCCCGGGAGTGCTGAGTTCGAGAAGGAGATCCGAGGGAAGCTCCACGCGTTCAATGCTTCGAACTACGCCATGTCCGCGGCGGCGTACACGGCCGTCGACTCGATTCTGCTCGCCAGAGCGACGCATCGGATTCTCAACCGGTACTCAACGCTTTCGCTGACGGCCGTCGACCTGTCGGTCATCAGGGGATGGTTCAACAACGAAACCACCTGGTTCTGGTGACACAGAACGCTGCATGCATCCATGAGAAGGAGATCCGAGGGAAGCTCCACGCGTTCAATGCTTCGAACTACGCCATGTCCGCGGCGGCGTACACGGCCGTCGACTCGATTCTGCTCGCCAGAGCGACGCATCGGATTCTCAACCGGTACTCAACGCTTTCGCTGACGGCCGTCGACCTGTCGGTCATCAGGGGATGGTTCAACAACGAAACCACCTGGTTCTGGTGACACAGAACGCTGCATGCATCCATGAGAAGGAGATCCGAGGGAAGCTCCACGCGTTCAATGCTTCGAACTACGCCATGTCCGCGGCGGCGTACACGGCCGTCGACTCGATTCTGCTCGCCAGAGCGACGCATCGGATTCTCAACCGGTACTCAACGCTTTCGCTGACGGCCGTCGACCTGTCGGTCATCAGGGGATGGTTCAACAACGAAACCACCTGGTTCTGGTGACACAGAACGCTGCATGCATCCATGAGAAGGAGATCCGAGGGAAGCTCCACGCGTTCAATGCTTCGAACTACGCCATGTCCGCGGCGGCGTACACGGCCGTCGACTCGATTCTGCTCGCCAGAGCGACGCATCGGATTCTCAACCGGTACTCAACGCTTTCGCTGACGGCCGTCGACCTGTCGGTCATCAGGGGATGGTTCAACAACGAAACCACCTGGTTCTGGTGACACAGAACGCTGCATGCATCCATGAGAAGGAGATCCGAGGGAAGCTCCACGCGTTCAATGCTTCGAACTACGCCATGTCCGCGGCGGCGTACACGGCCGTCGACTCGATTCTGCTCGCCAGAGCGACGCATCGGATTCTCAACCGGTACTCAACGCTTTCGCTGACGGCCGTCGACCTGTCGGTCATCAGGGGATGGTTCAACAACGAAACCACCTGGTTCTGGTGACACAGAACGCTGCATGCATCCATGAGAAGGAGATCCGAGGGAAGCTCCACGCGTTCAATGCTTCGAACTACGCCATGTCCGCGGCGGCGTACACGGCCGTCGACTCGATTCTGCTCGCCAGAGCGACGCATCGGATTCTCAACCGGTACTCAACGCTTTCGCTGACGGCCGTCGACCTGTCGGTCATCAGGGGATGGTTCAACAACGAAACCACCTGGTTCTGGTGACACAGAACGCTGCATGCATCCATGAGAAGGAGATCCGAGGGAAGCTCCACGCGTTCAATGCTTCGAACTACGCCATGTCCGCGGCGGCGTACACGGCCGTCGACTCGATTCTGCTCGCCAGAGCGACGCATCGGATTCTCAACCGGTACTCAACGCTTTCGCTGACGGCCGTCGACCTGTCGGTCATCAGGGGATGGTTCAACAACGAAACCACCTGGTTCTGGTGACACAGAACGCTGCATGCATCCATGAGAAGGAGATCCGAGGGAAGCTCCACGCGTTCAATGCTTCGAACTACGCCATGTCCGCGGCGGCGTACACGGCCGTCGACTCGATTCTGCTCGCCAGAGCGACGCATCGGATTCTCAACCGGTACTCAACGCTTTCGCTGACGGCCGTCGACCTGTCGGTCATCAGGGGATGGTTCAACAACGAAACCACCTGGTTCTGGTGACACAGAACGCTGCATGCATCCATGAGAAGGAGATCCGAGGGAAGCTCCACGCGTTCAATGCTTCGAACTACGCCATGTCCGCGGCGGCGTACACGGCCGTCGACTCGATTCTGCTCGCCAGAGCGACGCATCGGATTCTCAACCGGTACTCAACGCTTTCGCTGACGGCCGTCGACCTGTCGGTCATCAGGGGATGGTTCAACAACGAAACCACCTGGTTCTGGTGACACAGAACGCTGCATGCATCCATGAAAGTGGGTGAAACCACGCTAAGTGCCCGCACGCTGAAGCCGCAGAAGCGAAGGGACAGCAACCTGCAAACCGGCAGTGGTCTTGTTTTTCACAGCGTGAGCCGGCTCGCGTCTTACCGTCTAAGCAGTTGTGTCACGCATGTCCGTGCCAGACGCTAGCTTCGGGCATTATAGTCTTTGTGTGTATTAAGAAGGGCTTACATCAGACGCTCGACAATAAACCTTGCTACGTCGGCGCCGTAGGCTGCCCCTGCTGGAGGGGGGTGTCACTGCGGTCCCTGAACGTCCATCAGGGACCGCACAGGTGCAAACCGACTCTGCTGCCACGACCTGACTGCCGCTCGGCAGTCAAAAGGAGGAGGAAGAAGGGCAGAATGCAGGCCGTCGCATGTATTCTCCTGTCGTCGCCCCCCAGCGCTGGCTCAGATTCTGATTTACACCCTTCCCGAGCGCGCACCACGCTCACGAAGGCAGTGCTCCATTCCGAAGCCGCGAAGAGAATGAGCTCTCAGCGTGGGTTACTAGCACCTTTTTTGTGTGGGGAGTTGTTGTCATAACTTCCTGTGCCCTAGCTATGTGTTGAGGCTTCCATGTTGTGTAGCTGGTTCTGAAAGAGTGACTCCCAACTTTACCACTCTGCGTCTTTCAGATGAACGTTTCTTTGCGGCGGCAACTGTGTCCGAGGTTCTGTGTGACACGGGGCGCGGTTATGATGAGGACGTTCCGCACGTTCGGGTTCACCCTGCAGCAGCCGTATCCTTGAAATGATGAAAACAGGTACGGGACCGAGTTCCCACCTTCACCGCGATAGCTCGTAATCTGAATTGGTTGTACGATCCGACAAAGGGTGTGGCCGTGACCCCACCGTCAGGTGGGCCAGGCTAGATTCGAGGTGGCTCCCTGGGAGGGGGACAGGGAGGTTGTACAGCAGTCCCAGAACCGTCATCATCGCTGCCGCCAAGAAAGGGTGTGGCGCGTCACCGCGGAAGCGGAAAGCGGCGCCGGGAACCGAGGCAACGAGGTCCCCCGCGTGAAAGGGTCCGACAGCGTGAAAAGGAATACCAGGGCCCCAGTCTCGTGCTGGTTCCATTCGATGCTTGGGCTGGCACTCCGGTTTCCCGCTTTTTTAAGAAGAAGGCTTGATGCCAAATTCAAATCAGGCCTGAAGGCAGGGCTTTGCCGCACCAAACTAAGCTTCCCCAGATCCGCTCAAGGTCTAACCCCTGTTTTCACAACAAAGAAAAAAAAGTCAAACCGCTCAAAATCATGTCGCAGACCATGAAGTTGTTCGCCCTGTGCATCGCCGCTACCACGTTCGCACGTGCTCTCGACTTGGACGACTCAGCCCCTGCGGACGTCGAAGAGACTGGAGCGCCGGAGACCGAGGCTCCGAAGACTGGAGCGCCGGAGACTGGAGCTCCGGAGACTGGAGCGCCGGAGACCGCGACGCCGGAGACTCCAGTTCCGACCTCGGAGCGAGTCATCAACATCGAAGTGAAGTTGGACTTCACTCTCGAACAAGGGGCCGAGCTCACAAATGCGACCCTGAAGGTAGCGCTTGACAAATTGTACATCGAGTTGGGGAAGGTGCTCAGTTTCGAGGAGTTCACTTTCGTAAAAGCGTGCGATGCGGACTTGTGCATCTTTGCTTTCGAGTTGGAATCGTTCGATTCGTTGACCGAGCGCGCTGCCAACGCGCTGCAGGCGTCCCCTCTGTGGGAGTTGACGTTCAACATGGCGACGAGAATGGAGGCGGTCGTTGTGGAATCTCAGGTCAACAAGAATGCTGATACCATTGCGAAAGCTGTTTCCCCGAGCGCGGTTTTGTCGAGTGTCAAAGCCGCGCCCGTGGGCCAGTCGGAGGGTGACGACGACGACGACCTGTCGTCCTCCGCCATTGCTGGAATTGTTGTCGGGTGCGTGCTGTTTGTGACCATCGTGGTCGCCGTGGGTGCCTACTTCGCGCAGTCGCGAGGCGCTTCGACGAAGGAACAAGCCACCAACGAGCCGACCGCCCCCGAAACAGATCTCGCGTAGACGTCCCTTCCGAACAAACCGAACTCCTCTCTTTCTTTCCACGTGCACCGTCCTAGCCTTCACCCCGGCTGCACTGCAGGGAGAGCTGTTCGCCGAAAACGGAGATCAGAAATTCGCACCTCGGCTTCCTCAGCTGAAACGAAGATATTTTATGATGCGTGTATGAACCGCTCGTCCTTCAAAAAAAAAAAAAAAGATAGCGCTACAGACTACATACCCCCGGCAAGAAAAGCGTTTTGTGATGTTATGAAACACTTCAGCGACATAGAACGCGTGCGATACTGTGATAGCTATCTCAGTTGCATCTTCTTCCCCCGTGGCGGGCTAATCTGCATCCGGGCTCCGGTCTCCTTGTGTGAACTAGCTTCCTCAAGCATTCCGCCCAACCCCGTCCCATCCCCGTTCTTTTGTAGCTGTAGCTCGTTGCGTGTCCTTCTTTCCTGCATGACGGAGAACTTGGATTATTCCTCCAGTGTGACCACAGTGAGGTCTTGGATACGCGACTATAGAATCGCCTCTCGCTCGTTGTGGCTCTCTCTTATTCCCCTTCTCGTAGCTTTCCCCGTACCGTTTCACCCCGGTTCTTTTCCATGACGCCCATTCCAGGCCGTCGCTGCTTTTCGTGAGAACCGGGACCCAAGGCACATCAGAAGCTTTCACTTCAATTCTCTTGTCGCTTTGTGTTGTGTCTGCTCGCCGACCGATTCTGATCCGATGCGTCACCCGCCGAATAACTGCCGCGTTTCGAATGGGTTTGGCTTAGTGCGCAAAGAACGCGCAGACCACCGGGAATTCTGGCCCGTCTGGGAAAATGCGCTGCCGTGCAGGCGCAAACGAGGTCGGTGAACACGTTATCTGATGGCAAGTTGCGTGCTTTGCGCAGCCTCCGTACTCCGGGTCTGCGGGTTATCTGGATTGTTGTCTTGGGATTGCAGATACTGACCAAGTTATTTGGACTCAACTGATCGTACTAAGATGCCTCAATGCGGGTTCAAACCGGAACCTGCCTCTGTTCATGTCAACCGAGCGGGTTTGCGGGACCCCGTACCTCGCAAACAACGAAACCAGGCAACAGAAGAACAAGAGCACCCCCAAACCTCAAGTTGTTGTTCGTCGGTATCCACGGAAATGGCGATGTTAGCGGCAGCAACCCTCGTGTTCGCTGTCGCAGTACAGCCCGACGCAGGGTTGCGCGATCATCCCGTGGTCGGGCAGTCAGTGGTTTACCTGGACGGGCAGTGGGACTTGACGAATGCGGACCGGTCGGTCAGAACCCACGGGGACGTTCCGGGAGACGTGATCACTGATCTGCAAACGTACAACAACCTACCGGACCCGTTGTATGAGACGAACTTCCTCGACAACGCTATGTGGGTGAACCAAACGTGGACGTATTCGAAATCCGGGATCAAGCTTACATCCGCGAGCTACCTCGTCTTCGACGGAATCAAAATGTCCGCCGAGATCACGTTAAACGGGCACGTGCTCGGCTACGCAAGAGATCAATTTTTGAGGTTGGTTTATCCAGTCGGCGCATACATCAACGCGAGCGGGTCGAACCTAGTGGAAGTAACGTTCGATCACTCGGAGTGCGATGGCAGATTCATGGCATGCACCGGCGGTTGGGACTGGGCTCCATACTCAACGGTTTACTTGGACGGTGCTGCGACGCTCTCGTACGGCATTTGGAAGAGCGTTTATGTCGTTGAGAGCGGACCCGTGATGATAACACACGTGAACCCGCAGATCATGTTCCTTGGTGACTACCCGGTGACACCCTTGCAGGACGGGGACCATGCTGGCTTCTCGCTGGCCGTCCGTGTGCACACGTACTGCCCATCTGCTGTCACGGCGAAAATCACGCTCACATCCGAGTGGGGGGGATCAGTCACTGTCCAAGCGAACCTCCCGAAGGACAACACAACGCACTACGTCAACACTACGGTGAACGCGTCGGACATCCGCCTCTGGTGGCCCAATGGGATGGGCGACCAGCATTTGTATCGAATCAACGTCACTGTTGACACGGGCTCGGCCGCTGTGACTGCGTCGCGCCACGTCGGCTTCCGCTTTTTCGCTCTGGTAACCGGCAACGACACGGACCCTACCTACGTTGAGGCGTCCAAGAATGCAGAAGGCACGGAAACTTTGGGTATGGTGGTCAGGGTGAACGGTGTAGTGATGTTCAACAGGGGTGCGAATCTCATCCCGATGGAAGAGTTTGAAGGCAGGCAGTCGGCGTACGCCTATGCGAAGCTGGTCGAACACGCCGCTGCAGCACACATGAACACTTTCCGAGTGTGGGGTGGCGGGATCTTCTACCCTGACGTCCTGTACGATGCGTGCGATCGCTTGGGCATCGTTCTCTATCACGACATGATGTACGCGCAAGTCGGTCACTCGCCGAAGGTATGTCCCCTACTCCCGCTCAACCTGCTCTTCCACGTGGCTCAACACGATCCGTTTCAGCCTCATCATGACACCTCGCTAGCTCATCATGCTCAGCAATCTGTCCCTCACACCACGTTGTTGGCTTCCATGCGCCGCCCTGGTAATTTCAGGACGTTGTTCGCTTATAATTCACTTGCACACCTCAAGACCAGGGCTTACGCAGCTCTTTTGTCTTGGAGCTAGATACGTACTGAAAATCAGTACGTAGAGGCCCCTGGCAAAAATAAATAGAGCATGCCTTGCAAACTGGGCCTACACAGGAACTTGCTGCAGGCCATGTTCGCGCGTTTATTGAGGTTTAGAGTTCGGTGTTTCAGGGTCTCCAGTTGCACTGTCTTCGAACTGACCTGCAACGAGAACGAGAGTACCGACATTGCAATGGTGTACAGGGTGCTCGGGTCATACGGAGAGCTGTGTAAGCCCGGTTCCACGTCTTTCCAGCAATTAATTTTGTGGTAAGCACCGCGAGCCCCAGGAAGACTGGTGCAGTAGCATGTGATCGACAGGGTGGACGATACAAGTACTGGGGTGCAGTGGCTATCCACAGAACGGGGGAGTCCAGCACCTTCGTCGCTAAAAAGCTTGCTTGTATGTGTGCGTGTGTGTGTGCATACCATGCAGGGTCAGAACCTTGTGTCTTTTTGGTAAACGCTGCCGCGGGGCCGACAGAGCCCAAGAAATTTTTTTGGAAACAAAATTGCTCAACTTCATCAAAAATCACCGCAGTTTTTGTTCGGTCTAAATCCCACTTACCAAAAAGACACAAGGTTTTGACCCTGCATGACACCGGACCGTACTACCGGTGTCTGGAGAGAAAAAAAGTAGTACGTGCTGAAAACGTACTGATTTCAGCATGTGTACACGTACTGATTCAGCATGTGTACAAAAAAAATCAAAAAAAGTAACGTGCTGAAATCAGTACGTTCAGCATGCTGAACGTAAGGCCTGCTCAAGACTCTGCTCGTGTATTATCAAATTTTACACGACGCAGACTTCTCGTGTCTTCGTGCTGCGTAAAAGGTCCACCTCTTCGGGTACGAATGTAGAAGTACCCATCAACCGCCACCACCAATCAACAGGTCACGTCGGATCAGGACGCGGAGCTGCGTCACCAGGTGAGGCGTCTGAGCCATCACCCTTCGATCATGATGTGGGACGGCTGCAACGAGTGCCAGGTGAAGCTCGGGACGCCGACGGGGATTTACGCCTCGTTCGTGATGAACGTCGTGGTGCAGGAGGACAAGAGCAGGATCATCTGGCCTTCGTGCCCTGCTTCCGGCTGGGCGCAGGGCGTGCACCGGCTGACGTCGCTTCCCATGGACGGAGCAACGCTCAACCCGAGTGCGTCGTCCGTCACGCTCGAGACGCACGGCCCGTACCAACACTCGTCGCCCGCATTCTTCGAAACCATCAACTCGGGGGGGTTCTCGAACACCTCGGTGACGCTCCCCACCGTCTTCGACAACACGGACCCGGCGGGTTCTATGTTCCAGAACATTTTTGCCAGCGAATTCGGCACGGTCACGATGGCCTCTTTCGAGTCGATGTCCGAGTACTTGGACACGTCGCACTGGTCTATGTACGGGGGCACTGCGCAATCGTCGTGCTCGGGAGGCTCCGGTGGGGAAGACATGGGATGCAAGGGCAGGAACGCGATGCAGTGGAGGAACTACGGGTGTGACACCCTCATGATGAAGTACTTCGGGTGGCAAAACGTGAACCCCACGGTGCTGAACACGACCTCCGAGGCGTCGTTCAAGCGGCAGCTTTACCTGTGCACGCTCGCGCAGGCGATTGAGATGAAGGCGAACATTGAGCAGCGCCGGTCGTACAATCAGTTCGGCATCGTCACGTGGCAGCTCAACGAAATCTGGCCGACGGGCGGGTGGGGGTCGCTCGAGTACGGCACCGCGGCGCCGTTCTCGAAGAACCAGCTCGTCGGGGGCCGTTGGAAGCCGCTGCACCACTTCATGAAGCAGTACCTGTACAAGGACTTGATCGCCGTGTGCGGCGCCGACAAAGCCGGCGGCCCGTCGTGCTTCGTGAAGAACAACGCGGCCGCTGACTTCGCCGGGTCCGTGAGCGTCAACGCCTGGTCCATCGCCGGCAACGGGTCGTTCGTCACGAAGGTGGACGTCAGCCTGCGCATGTCGGGGGACCGCTCGTTCTTCACACTGCCCAGTAGCTTCAACGCAGCCGCGACTCCCCTCCTCGAGCTGCGCGTCACGGACCACGTCGGAAACGTCGCGGCAACCAATTGGTGCCCTCAGTCGTACCCGCACACGTGGCCGGTCCTCAAACCGACGTTGACACATACCGTTCGGGAGGACCCGGAGTCCTTCGTCGTCTCGATCGCGGTGGCCAATGCCATGGGCATTTACGTGACGCTGACCACGCTCGCCGATGGGACTTTCTCGGAGAACGCGTTTATGATGCCCGCTGGCTCCACGAAGGACATCTACTTCATGCCTGTCGCCGCACCCGGGTCGCAGGAGTTCCACGATGCCTACGTGAAGTTCGGCAACTCCCTGCGCATCGAAGACCTGAGCTCGTACCTGACGGCAAGCTCGTAGAACCGGAAGCGCGGCCGTCGCGGCCATCCGTCCTGGCCACAAGCTGTCCTGGCCTCGGCGAATCCTTTTAGGAAACGGACTGCACGAATAGCTCTCGTTGTTTGCACGGCCGCGGATTGGTTCCGTTGGCCCAGCTAGCCGGATCTGTTGCCGAACAAGCCTGTCGGCAGCCAACTGCACGACGCGGTGGCTCTCTCGCGCGTTTGAACGTACTTGTTAGCAACGTAACCTTCCTCTTCGTCTTTCCGCGGTCCGGAACAAGGTTTTGGGGGCTGCCTAACTTCAGGGCAGTCTTTTTTTGCTGTTTCGAAATAACGTTTCGACATAACGTTACCCTCCCTCCTCCTCCTCCTTTCCGCGGCCGGAACAAGGTTGTTGGGAGACTGCACCAACCTGGAAGATAGTACGACGATCAACCAGGCTTCAAAATCCCGGATTCTGAAGTGAACCTTCACTCTACAAAAAGAAAGTCTAAAACGCAAGGAAGCAACTAGTCGCCAGCAACTTTCCAAACGGTTTGCTGTTCGACCTGCACCACTGCCGGCTCCCAGCAGTATACAGTATGTATAGCGATGTGTAGTGAGTCCTTGCATTCCGATCGTACCGTGATCCGTCCGTCTTCTGCTCAGCACTCGATCTTGACGACGCAATGGCGACAACGTCGTAAGCTGACCTACGCTAGTCTATGTGGTTCATGTACTCAAAATAACACACGTGGCTGCCGTGTTCGCCCGATTCTAGATGCTTCTATCAAGATAAACGCATCTGGCTTTAGCACACCAGTATCCCTCAAGCCTATCCGTCGCAGGCAAAAACGTCACAGGACAGAGACCATGAGGCACCTTTGTCCTATCACTTCTCCGTTCCCCAAACAACAGTCCGCCGTACTGAGGTGGAAACCCTTTGCGTATTTCTACCGTTCTCTCTCTCTCATCAACTTCGGTAAGCAGCATCGTCGAGGTTACGTGAACGCTGACCCAATTTGAAGCGAGACTTGACTTTCGTGTGCGCTACTGAACCGCATGTTTAGATTTGGTGTAGAGCCGAGTCAACAGCTCTTCAGACGGGGTGGTCCGACATCTTGCCGTTGGGTGGGGCGGAGAAGGAAGACAGGGGGGATTCCTATGTGAACGCGTCAGCGCGTCGGAAGAACAGACGACGCGCTGCGGCTGTTGGCACCGAGAAGGAAAGGGTTGCATCCCGGTTCAAGTACCATGTCATGGGGCAGTTTGTGCCGTCCACGCAGCCAAGCGTTGTTGGCCGCGCCTGACGCGCAGCTTAAGCGGAGCGAGTCAGGGGGTGATGACGGCTCGATGCTCGACGAGGACGAGTTCGGGGATGCAGAAGTGTTCGAAGAGATTTTCAAGGTCGGCTTCGTGCGGTTCAAGGTGCTCCGCACGCGAGGCGGTTGCGAGGTGGCGCAGCTGGGCGGAATCTGTCTGTGGGCGAGCGGGGCTGAGTTAAAGATCCAAGGCGTCGCGAACCCAGCAGGCAGCCCTGTGGAAGGACACAGCTGCACGGACGCCGTAAAGCCGAACGAAACGTGGTGGATCGACAAGGCGACGCAGCCGCTCATTTTGCAGCTCGAAACAGCAGCGGTCGTCACCGACTACGCACTTCGTACGGCGGGATCCGACCCGCACAATGACCCTTCCGACTGGGTCATCGAAGGAGCCACGACGGCAGACGGCCCGTGGCGAGCGATGCACCACGCCACTTCGGTCGAGCTGCCTTCCGAGCGCCTCCATTGGTCCCACGTCCTGCCTTGCCACGCGCCGCGGCTCCTCAACGGCGACAACGAGGGGGTCGACGTAGAGAGGAGGGGCGGGGCTGTTGAGTTCACGCGGCTGCCGCCGCCAGCCTCGCACGGGCTCTTCGCGTCGTTTTTCCAAGCGACCGACCGGGTCATCCGGCAGGGGTTCCTCACCGATGCCGGGGGGAAAGCGCGCTGGTGCGAGCTCGCCGGCGTTTTGCTGTGCGTGCAAGGGAAGGAGGCGGTCGACTTGACGGGCGTCGTCGACGTGGTCCTGCAGGGGTCGACCTTCCACCTGTGGGGCGGCCCGCGTGCCAGCGGAAGGAAGCCGCTAGTCGTGCTCACCGCGTCGACAGACAGCGATGCACAGGCGTGGGTCCGTGCCATTCGGATGGTGACTCCCTCCGCTGTGGGGCGCGGCATACGTGCTGTTTTGACCACACTCCAGCACGAAGCGAACCGGCGCATCAGCGAGGCGGCCCGCGTCCCCGGCTTCCCTCGATGGGTCTTGAGTGACGACCCGTCGGTTGTTCCGACGTCGTCGCAACTTCCTGCTACGTAATGTTGATGATGACGAACGAACGAAGAGTGCACCGCACACCCCCGACAGCGTGTCGTTCACGGTCGGGGGATCACGTAGATGAACCGAGTTGACAACGGGCCCTCGAAGCGCATTGCCGACCGGCCCGCCCTCATTCACACCACAACCATGCTAGCATTCGTGTTTCAGCTTTTTTTTCGCTCAGCAGGCGACACGGAGAGCTTTGTATGCAGAGTTTTAGCACCCTTGGCTCGGGGCGGGGAACGTCACAGCTTGCGCTGTACGTTTTCAGCCCCATGGCGGCTAGCGTCGTGACTGACTGAGCCTTAGCGGTCTCAGAAACCCTCAATCAAAGGAGTCTGCAAGACCGTACTACCACGGTGTCCTGACGACCGAAGCCGGGTCAATTTCCCGCAGCTCGTTACTACTACTCTCGTCTCTTTTCCTTGCCAAGTCTAGCCACCGCAAGCGTACCCTGTTGTCTAGCTCGCTTGATCCTCCTCGCTCCATTTGATTGCGTCCCAAACGTTAAATCTTCCGACCCAAACGGTACCAAAACAAATGTGGCTCGGACTGTTAGACGTTCGACAGCCTGCCAGATCAGTTGCACACGGATGAACGCACTGGGGCTGAGGGCCGAGTGAGTCTGGAAACGGTGCTGCTAGAGGAACCTGCGTTGGTGCGGACCTCACGGCACGTGTGAGCGGGAGTGCACGGTCTCTCTCTCTCTCTACTTTTGAGGTAGGTTCAGATAGGGCAGGTGGTGCACCCAATGACTGTATACAGCGCACCCTGACAGCACACAAACACCTTTTCGTGAAAAAAGGGTGGTAGGTGGAGGAAACAGGCATTGGCAAATGAGCCCCCACAGTCTCGGCGAAGAACAATATGAGGCAGCAGCTGTTATTTCTCTCTACCACAGGAAGGGGGTGCAAAGAATAAGCGGT
The DNA here is from genome assembly GCA_030068145.1 of Diplonema papillatum. Lineage (NCBI taxonomy): Eukaryota > Euglenozoa > Diplonemea > Diplonemida > Diplonemidae > Diplonema > Diplonema papillatum. The sequence continues at coordinate 27,251 of JAPJBO010000356.1, forward strand.
CAAAAAGGAAAGCAGCAATCGCAAGTCGCGAATAAAGGAAACCAAGTAAAGCATAAGTTCATCATCAATTTTCTCTCTCGTTTTTTTTTCTTTCGTTTTGGGGGTTCTTCGTCTTTTTTTCCTCTAGGCAAAAACCCGTTTTCACATTTCTTTCTTCCATCACACGGCGGCACCACAAAACGACAAGCGGGCGTGGGAAAAAAGTGTTGTTCGGACCTAAGTCCAACGCGCAGTCAGTAGTACTTATCGGATTTTCTTTTTGTTTCAAACGACGAGTTGTGTTCGTTCTCTTTGGGTCTTTTGAGAAGGCGATAGATCGAATGAGTAGGAGCTGAATGGAGAGCTCCGGAACAGATGCTGCCAGCAGCAGCGAGCACTTCGACAGCCGCAGCAGCAGCGGCAGCTGCGCCAGCAGCGGCGGCAGCAGCAGCAGCAGCAGCGAAAAGGGCGTCGGAAAAGTGCGGCCGCTGACGAAGGGTATCGGGAAAGGGAAAGGGCCCGGCCCGCGCGCGGCGCCGAACGGCTCCGGCGACCCGCGCAGCCCGCCGGCGGCGGGGGCCGGTGGCGGACTGGGCGGGGGGGCCGGGGCGGAACCGGAGGCGGGTGGCGAGGCGGAAGACCTCGCGCACTGCCGGAAAGTCTTGGAGCGCGCCTCGGAGATGATCGCGCGCGAAGCCGCGTTCCTCGAGGCCGCGCTCGGCGAAGCCGGCGCGCCGGCCGCGGCGCCGGTGTTCCCGCAGAGAATGGCCGACGTCGACATGTTCGAGTCGGCGGTCGACGCGGTGCTGGCGGAGGCCGCCGCCGACGGCGCGGCGGACGCCGCCGAGGCGGCCCGGCGCCTGGGGCTGGCAGCCGACGCGGGCGGGTGCCTGCGCGCCCGCCTCGAGTCGGGGCGGCCCGCCGGCGCCGACGGGCGCCTGGCGGGTGCCCGGGCGGCGCGCCTGCGGCACCTGCGGCAGTGGGCGGCGCTGCTGCCGGACCTCGCCGGCGCGCTGGCGCGCGAGGAAGCCAGCGGAACGCCGCCGGCGAGCGACGACGACGACTTCGGCCCGCTGCCGTCGCGGTTCCCGCGGCTCGCGGTCGGCTGCGCGCCGGCGGCGCCGGGGTGGGGCCACGGGTGCCGGGAGGCCCTGTTCCTCGGCCTGCGGCCGGTCGAGGCGGCGCACACGCTGTACCGGCGCGTGTACATGCGGCGGCGGCGCGAAGGCCGCGACGTGCTCGGGGCGGAGGAGGCCGCCATCCGGGCGCGGCTGCGCGCCGCGGCGGGGAAGGGCGGCGGCGGCGGCGTGAAAAAGGGCCGGTCGCTGGCGGCGAAGAGGCTGAAGAGGGCCGGGGCGCCCGACCCGCGGACCGACCCGCTGGCGGCGGCGAAGCAGTCGGTGGCGGCGCGGGCGGCGTTCTGGCAGCGGCTGGCCGAAGGGCAGCAGAAAGCGGGGGAGCGGCTCGACGCGATCGGGCGGGCGATTTACAGGCAGCGGGCCGCCAACGCGCTGCAGCAGGAGCGGGAGGACGAGCGGGCCCGGGTGCGGGTGGCGCGGGCTCTTAACAAGACGATGGTCGGGTTCTGGAGCCACGCGACGAAGCTGGTGCGGAAGACCACGAGGGAGCACATCGCGTCGAAAAAGAGAGAGATCCTCAACGTGAAGAAGGACATGCTTCTCCAGCAAGCGGTCGACCTCACGCGACAGCTTTCCGCCGCCTTGACCGTGAAAGAGGAGTCCGGCGAGGCGCGCTCAGTTCCGATTCCTTCGACGATGACCGGCGGCGGCCGCACACTGCGGGTGTACCAACGCACGGGACTCAATTGGTTAGTGACGCTGTACGAAAAGGGAATGAACGGTATCCTCGCCGACGAAATGGGTCTTGGCAAAACGATTCAGACGATCGCCCTCCTTGCGCACTTGGCTGTGCACGAGCGGATATGGGGTCCACACCTCATCGTCGTGCCGACCTCGGTGCTACTGAACTGGGAGATCGAATTCAAACGCTGGGCACCTGGCTTCAAACTCCTGGTGTACTACGGGACGCAGAAAGTGCGCCAGCAGAAGAGGAAAGGCTGGACGCTGCCAGGGGCGTTCAATGTGTGCCTTGCGAGTTACCAAACAGTCGTTGCGGACGAGGTACACTTCCGTCGGATCTTCTGGGAGTACATGATCCTCGACGAAGCGCAGCTGATCAAGAACTGGAAGAGTAAGAAGTGGCAAGGACTGCACGTGCTTCACACGACGCGCCGGCTGCTCCTCACCGGCACCCCCCTGCAGAACAACGTCATGGAGATCTGGTCGTTACTTCGCTTCTTGATGCACGAAAACCCCCTGTTCGCGTCGGACAGCAACTTCAACCACTGGTTCAGCTCGCCGATGACCGCTATGCTCGAGGTCGGCTCCTGCGACAACACAGTCGTTGAGCAACTCCACCAATTGCTGCGCCCTTACATTTTGCGGAGGCTGAAGCGCCAGGTCGAGGCGGAAATGCCGAAGAAAATAGAAAAGGTGCTCCGCTGCCGGCTCTCGAAGCGGCAGCGCACGCTCTACGACGAGTACATGACGAAGAGCGAGACCCAGAAAAAACTGCAACGAGGGTACCTCGGTGCTATGGGTGTGCTCATGGCCTTGCGCATGGTGTGCAACCACCCTGACTTGTTCGAGTCTCGACCGGTCACTTCACCGTTGGTGTACGCCGCCATTTCCTCAGTGGACAACGACGAGTCCGGACCGCGTTCCAAACTCTTGGATCTTCAGCCGCCCGTACGACAGGGATACTACGTGGTCCCCCGGCTAATCGCCAAGCCATTCGACGAAGGGGGCGCGCGAGGCGGTTTTGCCCTCAGAGCAAAAATGGTACAATCGTTCGGACTCGCGCTGACGTCCGACTGCGCCGTTCGGTGCCGGGACCAAATAGGCTTCACGAATTCCCTTCTCTCCTCCTCGCTGGCTCAATCGCATCGGAAAGGAAAGTCCGGGAGGGTGCGAGACGACAGTGATGAACCAGGCACCAAGAGAAAGCGAAAGGCAGACGACTCAGACATTGAGTACGCACCTGGCGACCCGGGACTGTTCGGGTACGATGAGCTTCGAGCCAATAAGCACTTGAAGTATGCAGATGATCGCAGAGACACAGCCGCGTGGCGGGCGTACCTTGCTTCCCTGCATGAAGCAATGCTACACGTCAGAGACGAGTGGAAGTGCTGGCAGGCGAAGAAGCGGGACATTTCGCGGAAACGGGCCGAGTGCGCATACCTTGTTGGTGGGCCTGAGCCCTTCTTCGACACCCCAGGCTCAGCATGCGGGGAAGGAGGCCGGTTTACTGCGTGTTTCTCGGACAGGGCCGTATCTGCAGATTTGTACTCCATTAGCCCGATCGAGCTCCAGCTGCCGACCTGGGCCCGTCAGCTCCTGAGTTCGCACAATGGCCGGACGAAAGCGCGGTCTCCAACGGAGGGGGTCAATCGCTTCGAGTTTGCGGCTTCGGCGACTGAGCATCGTTGCGAACGAGAAGGTCGTCACCGCGAACTGCTAAAGCGATTTTGCTGCATCCTGCCGAAGGTTATTTCCCCATCTTACCGGCCTTCATGGTCGGATCCCGGATGGGAAGATCTATGCAACCGCATTTTGCAGAGGACGCCTCCAGAAACCGCGCATCCTGACCTGCTCACCCTCCCGGACCCATGGTTACTTCAATATGATTGCGGGAAGTTGCAAGTTTTAGCTTTCCTCCTGCCGCAACTGAAAGCTAAAGGCCATCGAGCCTTGATTTTTACACAGATGACGCGCATGCTCGACATCCTGGAAACATTTCTCTCACTGCACGGGTTCGTCTACCTTCGGCTTGACGGCTCGACTAAAGTAGAGGAACGCCAGTACCGCATGGAACTCTTCAACAACGACACGCGCTACTTCTGCTTCATATTATCCACAAGAAGTGGTGGCATGGGGATTAATCTAACGGGCGCTGACACAGTAATCTTCTACGATTCCGACTGGAACCCAGCCATGGACCTGCAAGCCCAAGACCGGTGCCATCGAATTGGTCAAACGCGCGACGTTACCGTGTATCGGTTGACCTCGAAGCACACAGTAGAAGAAAATATTCTCGTGAAGGCTCGGCAAAAGAAAACACTTGTCAACTTGGTCATAAAGGGAGGCAGATTCGAGCACAGTGCGGCTGCAGCAGCGAAGAAAACGAACGTCCTAGAGTTCTTTCATCATTTGGACGACGACGAGCTCATGATGCTGCAGAAGGCGGAAAGTGGCGTCGAAATTGAGGACATTGATCGACAGGACGTCAACCTTCAGGACAGCAATCTCATCGAGCTCGAGGAAGACGTGGACCGTCAAGCCTTTCAAAGGTATCGCACTTACTAATTACGTCAGTTGTAGTCATTAATGTTGAACGTCAGTCTACCAGAACATAGCTTCGCCCGATCTTTGCTTCTCCAGAACTTAGCTTCGCCGAACTTTAGTTCAGGCGTCAGTTTATTTTTGGTAAATTTCCCTTGTATCCCAATTTTGTGCCTTAAAATAAGAGGTCCTTCTGAGGTCATTTTGTGTGGGGGAGAGGTCCTTCTGAGTGGGGGAGAGGTCGTTAGAGGAAAAACCCTCGGGTTGCTGATGAGGGCACTGCAAGTGTTGCCCACAAGGCTCAAAAGCAATCAGCAGTGCCAGAAAAAAGAGCTCGGAATGGAACACCAAGCTCGGGGCTGGGTGCGAGGAATGGAAGCAGGTGGTCAAGTTCCATTTCGTTGGTGCTAAAAAAAGTTCGGGGAACGAGTTAAGTTCGATTCCGTTGGTACTAAAAGAAAGTTCGGGGAACGAACTAAGTTCCATACATGGCGCTAACCACCACTTCACCACTTCACCGATTTTGCGTTTATCCGAGTCTAGAGGTTGGTAAACTTGAAATTCTCAAATTTAGCTCTCTAGCGAGCTATCCGTGGGGTACCCCCACCCCGGACATTTCTCTACCGTTTTTTCCGAGACTAGAGGTATGCTAATAGCTCTATCGAGCCAACCCCACTTTTGGGGGGTCCGCGGGCGAAGCCCGAGGGCACTTTTTTGCGATAACCAATTTCTGCCTCCCTGGAGACAGTATTTGTTACAGCTAAAAAGAACGTTGGCAGCGGTTTAACCAAATCACATACAGGTTAAATCGTACAAACAAAAATATTGCTCGTGCAGAATGGCGGTTGACCTGAAGGCCTACGACTGGTCCCCCATCAAGGTGGTCCTCGCCCCCGAGGGATGGAACGCCGCCGACGAAGACCCTGATTGCTGCCTTGATTGTGGGAAGATCCACATCAAGGGCGCTTCCTGCGCCATGTGCGGGAAGCGCGGCAGCGAAGCCTGCCTCAAAGGGTCATTACCCAAAGAGATTTCGCCCCTGTTCCTCGAGAACATGTCCGAGGACGGGTGGCTCTGCCCCTTTTGCCTGGTGTCACTACACCAAGATGGCTTAAGTGTCGAAGAGGAGCTCAAGCGCAGGGCCTCCCGTGATCACGATCACGCCGGCCCTCCGGTAGTGGGACCAGAGGCGTACGTCACGTACTACCGGATGTCACGAGTGAACTGGATGAGCGCTCGGTCAGACTTTCCATGGACAAGTTCGAGGACCGACGCACCCGCGATGCCGGGCGCACTCCGACCAAGGTGGAGATCCAGCAAGTGGTCTCACGGCGCGCCAACCTACACACCATGGCCCTGCGCTTCCAGTGGTCTACGGCTTGCCGATTCATCGACCTTCAACGGATTCGATTGGACCACATGTGGACTGTGGACGCGCAACAGGTCATGATCCTGTTTGTCGACGGAAAGACCGACCCTACCTCTCTAGGACAGGGTCTCTTACTGCCTCGAAGCGGTCCTTTTCTACCGCCTTTTTGGAAATGGATCACTATCCATCGCCCCCCCATGGGGTCCAAGGCATTCGTGTTCCCCGACCTGTCACGACGGGCGTACAACAACTTCCTACAAGAGGAGTTGGGGGTCCCCTCCCACCGGATCCGGCATGCCGCACTCACTTGGGTGGCTTTGGTGGAAGGCGAGCAGACGGCGATGTGTGTGGGGCGTCATCGCAACCCCAGGACGACGCGAATGTACACGCCGCATCACCTCTGGCAGCCGGTTCTGCACACAGCCTCGGGCACAGCTGCCCTGCAGAAAACCGACTGAAAGACGGCTCTGTCAAAGGCCCCTTGTGGCCGCGTCACGTCGACAAGATCCTGCAGGGGTACGACTACGCCAACGGCTGGCTCGACGCCAGCAGTGGAAAACGCGTGACGAAGGCAAAATATGATCCAGTCAATTCCCTCGATCCAGGTTTTTTGCGACCCGTGACTCGGCACCCATTATTTTGCCCATACTTCGGGCCTGGAGGCCCGGGTTCGAACCCGGCCGAGGACCTTCTTCCGGTCGAACACGAATTTCGGGGTTTGTTGGTTTTCGCGGCCGAATGTGCCCGAAATTTGCGTTTTTGCCGAGTTTCTCAGCATCTCGCGGTTTTTGGGTCCCCTTTGGGTAATTTGAGTCAGTCTACCAGAACCTAGCATCGCCTGAACTTTGCTTCTCCCGATTTGCTTTCGCCAGAAGTGCAGGCAGAACTTAGCATCGCCCGACTTTCAGCTTAGCTTCTCCCGAACTTTGCTTCACCAGAACTTAGCTTCGCCTCCTGTAGCTTTTTGTAGCCTCATTATCGCGATTATTGGTCACCCAGTCTACCAGAACTTTGCTAGCATTGCCCGAACTTCGCTTTGCTTTGCCCGCACCAGAACTTTGCTCCACCAGAACTTGCCACTTTGCTTCGCCATAGCTTAGCTTCACCCGACCGGAAAAGTGCCTCGCCCGGGTTAGAACCCGGGACCTCAAGCCCTGAAGGCTGAATGTGTCCCGATTCGGGGACCCGAATCAAAAAACCACTTTTTTTTTTTTGCATCAGGCGCCTTAGAGGTCGGGCTGTACTGGTCCCGCTTGTGCCGGGCTGTGGAGAAGAACAAGGACGGGGGTGCAAGGAGAGGGGGGGAAAGTAGGTGCTGTGCTGGACAAAAACACCATACCCGGCATATGATAGGTTTGCTTGCCTGGGGTAGCTGCGCCATCGCCTGCGACCGTCGGGCGTGGACACGATCGATGAGGCCCAGGAGCTCGCATCCCTCATTCCGGACCTACACAGGGGCCTCTCCTTCTGTCGCGGCACTTTTGGCATCCGCGTCAAGGCCGGGGACTACAATCGCGCCAAGGCCCTACTCCCCCCCCTGCCCCCGCCAATCGGCTACTTCGAGGTGCAGGGGGTGCCGAGCCGCACCAATGGCGACCTGCTCCGGAGGAACCTTTGCGACCATGGCTGGGAGACAACCCCACTCTTCCGGACGCAGAAGGGCGGGCGTCACCTCACATGGATCGTCAAATCCGAGACGCTCCCCGGAAAGAACTTTCTTCTGACCGCCCTGGGCTTGACGCTTAAATTCAAGCGAATCCTCCGATGCCCCCTCGAACCTCTCGAGACTAGAGGGTCCCCCCCTCTCTCGGACGCATTCCGCGCCCCCGCCCCAGCTGCCCCCGCCGATAACGAGACCCCCCAGCTCCCGTCGCGTGCTGATCTCATCAAACAGCACGGACCCGCCCTGGCCGAGAAGATCCTCGCGGGTCTCCACCTCCTCGGCGATCGCTCTGGCCCAGCTCCTGCAGGTAAACCACTGGCCGGAGGTCTCACCATCGCCGCTGTGGACCATCCCGAGGATGAGTCAGTCATGGACGTAGATGTTGCCGTCAGCGCGGAGGAAGAAGAAGACGCGGCCAGCGACACCCCCTCCGAACACCCCCCCCCTCAACCCGCAGACCCGCCATGTGCCCAACCGGACGCCCTTGCAGCCGCGGTCAGCCAGGTAATGGCCCTGTCGGAACAACTACGGTCCAACTACAAGGACGCAGTAGCGAAGACAGAGACGGATCTCTGCTCTGGATTCCGCTCCATCACGGAGGGGATGAACGCGAAGTTCGACAACCTCGCAGCGGAAATCCGCGCACAGAGTGTGGCACTCGCGAACACCCGCTCTGAGCTGTCCGCAGACATCCAAAGGCGTGGCACAGAGGCGGAGAACTCCCACCGTGAGCTGTCTGAAGCTGTGAAGCACCAGAGTGTCGCCTTAGAGCTGACACGGGACAAGCTGACAACGTTCGAGCACGACCGGGACCGCCGTTCTAAGAGACCCTCTGGGAGGGAGCGAGGCCGGTCCCTGGACCGCGGTGAAGCGCCCAGCCGAACAGACGCTGACTTGACGCATCAGTCGATGCCATCTGCGGGCCAGACCCCCAGCCCAGGAGACTGTGCCGGTCGAGGTGCAGCCGCAGCTGGAGAGCCATGCGGGAGCCACTGCTGCAGCGGCCTGGGGGGACTCTGCCTGCGGCATTGGAGCGTCCTGCGCTTCAGGGGACGGCTTTGTCACGGCAGGGGGACGAGCCGAAAGTGCCCGTTGTTGCGACCTCTCTCGAGCCGTGCGCTGTGCCGTGTCCTTAGTGCTGGGCCCCTTTGAGGTCTTTAAGGCAGATCGGGCAGTCCGGGGTTGGGCAGGGGGGGGTTTTACGGGTTGTTGGACGGGGGGCGGGGTAGGTGGAGCTGTCGTCTGCACCGATCGCACCCGCTCCGAGGGCCGCTGGGCGAGGGCGCGGAGTGGAGTCTGTACGAATGGCATACCCACCTCCCCGCTCCCACAGCGCGGACCTTCCACGCGCCAGGGGGGCCGGGCAACCCCCTACCAAAGGTCTCCTCCCCTCCGACGCTCTCCCGGGGCCAGAGGCGACTCCACTGCCTACAGGAACAGCGTTATCGGAGCTGGACTTTGATGGGTCTCCCTCTGACGGAAGCCCCCCGCTTCTTTCGCAGCATTGAGGGTTACCGCCCCCACGCCCTGGGGAAACCCCCCCCGGCGCCCCACACCGCGCCAGCAAGAACCCGGTATGCGGCGCCCAAACCCCCCAGAACCACGCACCGGCGCCTGCCGCCGGCTCGGCCGCGCGCAGAGGACAGGTTCCTTCGGGGCGCAGCCAGCTTCCGGCGAGTGTCGATACGCCGAACCCCGAACGCACGCTCACCTTTGTGTCGTTCAATTGCCGGTCTTTCTGGGCGAGGGAGTACTTCCCCGGAGGTCTCGACGGTATCAGCCGCCTTGTCGACAGCTTCTTCCCGAACCTGCCGGACGTCATACTCCTGCAGGAGACTTGGCTCTCAAGCAAGTCCCTTCCCCCCCTCCTCAACGGTTACCGTACGTTCCGACGCGACCGCCCCGAAGGGCATGGAGGAGGCGTCCTGATTTTCGTGCGCACAAGTCTGCTAGCCACGGAAATCCGACCTCCGAACTTTGGCGCAGACTCCCTCATGGAGTGCCTCGCGGTAAGGATCACCCGCATCGGCCTTCCCCCACTGCACGTCTACAATGTGTACCGCCCCCCGCGTGGCCACGCCTCACTCTGCATGACGCCATTCCCGATGGACGACAACGTCATCATCGCCGGCGACCTTAACGCTCACCATCCGGACTGGTCCACGGGGGCCGAGAACGTGGGCGGCCGGATCCTCCGAGACTGGCTCCTCGAGACGTCCGCCATCACCTGGAACGACCCGACGGTTTCCACAATGGTCCACCGCTCTCACGCCCGATACTCCTCGCCGGACGTGGTTATCTCCACCCCGACTCCAGGGAACATCCTCAACTGGAGACCTCTCGCTTCCTGGGGCTCCGACCACCTCCCAATCGCCTTCGAAGTACCTCGGGGGTACTCGCAGCCGCGCGTTCCCCGCCTCTCATGGTTTTCCTGGAGACGCGCTGATTGGGATGGTATGATGGAGTACCTTGATGAGGAGAGTTCTGCCCTGCTCGGGAAGCGGCCTGCCACGAACACGCAGTTCGCGAAGCGGGTCGCTTCGACGTTCCGCCGCGCGATCCACCAGTTCGTTCCGCGATATCGACCGGGACGACCTCAGAAAGATTGGTGGACACCGGAGCTCACCGTCCTGGAACGCCTCAAAAAAGCGGCCCTCTCTGACCTGCGCAGCGACCCTGACGCCCCGCAGGCCCAACGTGCATACTCCGATGCGGCGGCCGGTTTCACGCATGCAGCTAAGCTGGCGAAAGCTGCGCACTGGTGCTCCTTCGCCTCCCGCATCAATCGATGCACCGACATCGGCCTGCTCTTCCGGTTCGTCCGGAAGATCGACGGCCGTGCCCTACGCAGGGACATCCCCCCAATTCGGCACGGGGACACTTTTTGTGTCACAGCGGACGGGAAGACGGAACTGTTCGGCGACCACCTTCGTCGGGTGTGCGGCGGCCCGGCAACATCGACCACCTCTCCGCAGTGGGTACCGAGATGCCGTCCCTCCTCCGACGACGCTGGCTGCGGGCCCATCACCGCTGCCGAACTCGACCGGGCCCTTAGCAACCTCGACGCGAAAACCTCCCTCGACCCAGATGGTCTCTGCTGCGAGTTCCTCCGCCGACTTACCGGCAGTGCAACGGACCTCGTTCTCGAGCTCCTGAACATCTCCTGGGAGGAGGGCTTTGTCCCTGACTCCTGGCACAACGCCCATGTCGTCCCCGTCCAGAAACCTGGACGGGACCGTTCCCTGCCGGAAGGTTATCGACCGATTTCCCTCACCAGCATCATTTCCAAACTGATGGAAGTGATCGTGAAGAATCGACTCGAGTTCCTTACCGAGAGCCCCGACTACCCGCAAATCCTCCCCTTCTGCGCACGCCAGGGCGGCTTCCGCAAGGGACGAGGGACGGAGGAGCAGCTGTTTTCGGTCGTATCAGCCCTCGACTGGGCCAAGACCCGGCTTCAACACTTCTGCCTGCTCTCGTTCGACTTGGCGAACGCATTTGACACGGTCGATCACCAACGTCTCCTTTGCATTCTGGAGCGGAGAGGGATCCCCGCGAAATTCCTGCGCTGGATTGAGGCCTTCCTACGCAACAGGAAAGCCGCGTACAAACTCGACGGAGCCACTGGTCGCTACTTCGACCTGAAGACGGGCGTCCCCCAAGGAACAGTGCTCGGACCTCTCCTGTTCCTCTACTACATCGATGATCTCGGTACTGAGCTTGAACAACTCCGCCGCCACATCCACCAGGACAATGTCGGGGCCTCGATCACCTTCTCGTTGTATGCCGATGACGATGGAGTAGCTGTCGAAGCCCGGACGTTCGCCGCCCTCGAGCGGTATACCCAAGATGTCGTCGACGTGGTGGAGCGCTGGACGGAGAACGCGCTGATGGTTCTCTCCAAAAGGAAGACCAAGGGTGTCCACTTTCTTGGAAGGAATGCGGTCCCCGGTCCCCCGCCGAAGATTGTGTTCAAGTCGACGCAGCTGGACATCCCCGTCCCCGCTGAGGACGTCCGGCGACTGGTGTCAGAAGAGCGTAAGATTGTGGGACTCGGGGCGCCACACGACGGCAAGACGGTGGTCAGCGTCGTGCGAAAGGCCTCCGGTGGCACCCTGCTCAGGGTGGTGGAAGAGCTGCAGTGGGTCGATAGTGTAAGGCTGCTCGGCCTAACCATCGACCGCGAGCTGACGTTCCACCCCCACCTCCGCCGGGTCATCGAGGTGTTTTCTCTGCGACTCAACTTCCTCCGGCACCTGGCCGGCAAGGACTACTGCTTCAACGGCACCATCCTCCGCACCCTCTATCTCACATACGTGCTCCCCACATTCACGTACGCGCTCGGCATTTACGGACCGTACATCCTCTTCGCCGCCGGCCTTCTTGCAACACTCGGACGCCTCCATCGCCGTGCACTTGCCCTCATCCTGGGCTGCCGCAAAGGCACCTCCGATTTTGCCGCCCAACAAGAGTCCGGCATCCTCCCAATCCGTTCCCTTGTTGAATACAAGATCGCGGCCCTCCGGGAGAGGCTGCGGCACAACCGGGCCCTTTGGATGCGCGAACTATCACTCGATACGCGCCTGAGGACGACGTACGACCGGGTCACTGTCAAGGCGGGCACAGACCAGTGTATTCGGCAGGCTCGTATTCCCAACCGGTTCGCCCCGTGGACTCCATGCCCCGGCGTCACGATCAACACCGCCCTGAAGGTACGCAAGAATGCTAGCGCTGCTGAGAAGAAGCGAGCCGCGGAAGTACAACTCGCGACGCTCCCGCACCCACACTGCACCGCCTGGTCGGACGGCTCTGTTGTGAGCGGCGACCCTCCGCCGCCCTCCATTTGCGACGCCAACGCCAGCGCCACCCTTCGTTCATGGTTACGCAGCACCAACGACCGGTCTACCTGGGGTGGTTCCGGCTTGTACATTGAACTGGAGCCTTCTGTCCCCATAAAGGCAGACCACGGCCTGGGACAGCACCTGACCACTCCAACGGGCAACTGCCGCACTGTCGAAGCCGGATTCCCGGCCGGTCGTCACCCGCACAGCTACCGCGCCGAGGAGATGGCTCTGGTCATCTGCGTGAACGTCCTCAAGCGCCTGCTCCCTCCGTCCACCACGCCCCTCAACATCCTCATCGTCAGTGACTCTCAGTCACTCCTGCAAACGCTGAGCCACGGCCCGCTCTGCCAGACGCAACCCGGGCCAATCCACATCTGGCAGTCGCTGGCCGAACTCGAAGCGCGGGGCTATACCATCACCCTGCAGTTCGTTTTTGGCCATTGCGGCCTTTCCGGCAACGAGAGGGCTGACGGTATCGCCAGACGGGCCGCCGAGAAGTACATGCGAGAAGCGGTTGCGGCTACGGCGAGGAACCTCGGGACATTCCCCATCATGCTATTAAAGTTTGCTGAATTCAAGGACTCATCTTCCCTGGTCAGTTTCGTATTCGAGGAACGTCGTGATGCTTCGTCACCTGGCCGACTACGGCCAGAAGGGGAGAAGCCACGCTTTTGTCCCCAACGTCTCGAGGGGTCAATTCCCATTCACGAGCAATCTTTAACTTTTTGCCCATTCACGAGCATGGCTTAACTTTTTGCCCATTCACGAGCATGTTTCAAACTTTTTGCCCATTCACGAGCACCTTAAACTTTTTGCCCATTCACGAGCATGGCCTAACTTTTCGCCCATTCACGAGCATGGCCTAACTTTTTGCCCATCCACGAGCATGCTCAAAACTTTTTGCCCATTCACGAGCATGCTTCAAAATATTTGCCCATTCACGAGCATGTTGCAGACCTTTTTGCCCGTTCACGAACTTTGTCTACTCACGAGCAATTCTTAACTGCACAAAGAGCGCGAAGGAAGTCTGCTGTTCTCTCCTGCAACTTGGGTCCCAAACTTGGGTCCCAAACTTGGGTCCCAAACTTGGGTCCCAAACTTGGGTCCCAAACTTGGGTCCCAAACTTGGGTCCCAAACTTGCCCAAAATCTTGGTCACAGCAGATCTAACAATGTGGACTATAATGGCAAAATCTAAGGGCTTGGACTATAATGGCAAAATCTAAGGAACATGGACTATAATGGCAAAATTTACTGGGGGGGGTCGAAGTCAGGAGGTACCTTGAATACAAGAGGCATTTTGGAAATCTGGAAAAAAAGTTGGATTTTTTCTTGGTCCGCATAACAGACCTTTTTCGACGGTTTTCTGACCGCGATGAGCTCCGATGAAGAGAACCGCGAAAAATAGACCCGGGGACCAGGCCGGTGTGCCTTCCGGCACAAAGCGGGCCCAGTAACGCCCCTACCTGCGAGGACACTTGCGGGTGCCTCATGCAGGGGTTTTTCCCTTTGGCGAAAAAAATTTTTTTCGCCAAAAAAAAAAAAATCTGAAAAGGGGTTGGCGAAAATATTTTTTTCGCCAAAGGGATTTTTGCGTGGGGGGTCAGGGGGGTCACCTACAAGAGCCGAGACAGCAGGCGAGGCCGGAGGCCGAGGCTGGGTGATGCCCGAGAAGGCCGAGACAGGGCAGGCGAGGCCAGAGGCCGAGGCTGGGTGATGCACGAGAGGTCCCGGGCAACAGCACAGTCGAGTGCAGAGGCGGGCCCGCGGAGGCTGTGAGAGGGACTCAGGATGAGGTTAACAAACACACTGTCTTGTTTCTTGTTTAACACAAAGTCAGCCAGGCCCAAACCAAGTAACATGTCGCTTGCGAGTTTCGGTTTCCGTGCGGCCGCTGCACGTGGCCCCTCAGACGAAACCATCCAGTTCGACTACGCGAACTGGAGAGGACCGAAGCTTGAGAAGCAAGCAAGCCTCAGGCGCATCAACCAGGGGACAGGCAGCAACAGGCTGAAGAACGCCGAGTTGCTGGCTAAGGTGAAGGCCTACGATGCTGCTCAAAAGAAGATCGCCGCCGAGAATGCTCTCACTGCTCGCACATCAGCCGAAGACCTGCCCGCTCAAGCAGAAGTTGCCATCCCAACACCACCTGCTGCAGTTGAACCCCCCGCATTTGAAGGCTACGAGGTTGTTGCCGAGTATGAGTCGGACCCAGATGATGACAGTCTTGTCGGACTTTCCGTTCTTGCTTTAGTAGCTGTCGTGGTCGTGATCCTGTCCGGTTCAGCAGTGGCATTTGAGCCGATTGTTGTTGACGACGAGCCCGCTCCTGAGTCGGAAGAAAACACGAAGTTTCGTACATTTGGCAGTGGCAAAATTCTGCGATCCACTGTTGACAGGTGGCTTGCCGAGTATCCATGGCTCGATGTGTCAGATGCGGGGGCCCAGTGCAAGGTTTGCAGCCAAAAGTTTCCGCGTACAAGAGCAGTCCTCATCAACATGCCTTACGCCGACCAAACGCACCTCCGAAACCGCATGAAGAAGCACGAAACGTCCGCCGAGCATGTTTCTGTCTCTGACATTATGACAAACCTTCGTTCAGGTGTCAGTAAGATGCGGGCTCAACTGCGCAAGATTGTCAAAACAATCTTTAAAATCGCACGCCTGGAAATCCCCCACACGGTGCACGTGCACGACTTGCTATCCTTCTTTTCTTGCTTGCACCAGGACCGCGATTTCTGTGCTTGGCTGAAGCAGGATGTGACGTATACATCGTCAACTGTGGTGAGAGAGCTTCTGGAGTTGATCGGCTTGGTATTAGAGAAGCGGCTGTACACCGAGATTAGGGAGTCCCGGTTTTGGTCAGCCACAGCAGATGCAACAACCGACGTGACGGGAAAGCACCAACTTGTGGCCACCGTTCGTTACCTCAGGAGAAATGCTGTCCAAGAGCGCTTCATTGGCCTTGAAGTCCTGCACGATCAAACTGCAACCGGCTACGCAACGAAGATAAAGCAGATGCTGTGTTATCTCCCGAAGGGCTCGTTCGTATCCTGCTCGTTTGATGGGGCTTCGGCGATGTCTGGGAAGTTTCAGGGTGCCGAGAAGAAGGTTCGCGGTGGGATCAATGCTACTGCGCTCTTCATGTGGTGTTGTGCCCACGTCCTCAACCTCCTTGCCCAGGATGGCATAAAAGCAGTTGCGTTCATGGGAGACTTCTTCAGAACCGTCCGCGCCCTTTGGCTGATCTTCTCCGACTCCGACATCAACAAGCTACTTCTGAGCAGCGTATTCGCAGACCCGACATTTGCAGCGATGTGTGAGAAGGTGAATCGTGCCCTGGTGGAGCCGTCCGATACACGCTGGCTGGCCTACTGGAGAAGTGTCTCTGTCATCCGTATGCAGTATTCTGCAATACGCGAAGCCCTTAGACGCATCTGGAACGAGCGGAACAGCACCCACGCAGAGCACCTGTACAAAGAGGTGAGTAAGCCGCAATTTTTTGCATGTCTTGCACTTGCGTGTGACGTTCTGGAAAAGCTGCATGCAATCTCTCTTGTTTTCCAAGGAACCGCGACCACCATCTCGGATGTTTGCAGAGAAGTGGACTCGCTCGAAGCAGAATTGAGGGCACTAAGCTCGGAAGAAAGGGCCAAAAAGATCACGAAATACTACACTTGCTGGCGCCGTTCGTTCTTCGAAGCGACCAACGTTGCCGTTACCCCTGCAGCGTTCAGCACATTCCATCAGACTATCGCCTCCCCATACATTGCTGCACTCCTCAAGTCCACAACGGTCCGGTTTGAATCCAAGGAAGTTCTTCGGCACTTCGTTGTCTTTGACCGCATTGCGTGGCCAGAGGGCGCGCACCTTACAAACTGGGGGGATGAACACATCCGGGAGCTCTACAGATACTACAGCAAGCCCGGCCGGGTCACGTACCGACAATATGAAGTGGACGTGCCAGCAACAGACACGATGCCTCGACCCACATACAGCACCACTCGCTCGGAAACGAAGACAGACCACGGCACTCCCCTTTTGCACGGAATGACCGAGGCAGACCTGGTGAGAGACTGGACCCTACTTAAGGAGGTTCTACGCGCCTCAAGATACTCCAAAAATGCACACGCGGTGTATCAAGCCTTCGCCCCTGATGGCACTGCGAGTGCCCGCATGCAGCCATTGAGACAACTGGTCGAACTGGCACAGACCATTGTCAGTTCCTCTGCAGAAAGTGAACGCCAGTTCAGTACCCTGGCCCGTGTAAAGACCCGACTGCGCAACCGCATGCTGAACACGACACTGCGCGCCCTCTTTTTCATCGAAGACACCGATGAGAAGGAGATGGACGACGCGACTGCGGAGGAGGTAATCGACCTTTTTACTTCTGGCTTCGCAGCCGAAGCCCTAAGGGCAGCATGGTTTGCTGGAGAGTCTGAGCCGGTGGAGAAGGTAGCGAAAAAGCGCAAAATTGACTTGACACTACCCTGAAACCTTGCTGCACCTCCTTGTCCTGTCTTGACTTCTTCTTTTGTTAACTTGTACCCGTCCCTTCCACCAGACCAACCGCACGTATTCTCCGACTCTCTCTTCCTCCTTGCACCACGAACCGCCGAAGACTCAGAATGGAAGGACAGATGCGGGTGGACGGGCTCTGTACGACGTGAGGGCGAGAAAAATTTTCTCGCTGACAGAAGAAATTTTTTCGCCAGCATTTTTGGCCTTGCTGGCGGGCAGCTGGCCTCATGCAAAAAAAAAAAAAAATTGCTGCAATACAACGAGTGCAGCGGAGACCCGGTGGCAGAGTGCCTTGGCGAGTACGCGGAGTGCCTGCGGTGGAGAAAGGGACACGCGGAAAACCAGCACATCAACCGGGCGGATGAGGCGGCGTCGATCACTCTACGTGAGGGAACGCCGGCGTTGGATGTGGAACACCTCCACTGGAGAAACGGGGAGAAGGCAGTATGCTGCTTCGCAGCCGGGAACTTCCCCCAGCTGGAGGGACCAGCCGAGTACGTGCGGCGAGTGTGCCAGTACGGACGAGCGAAGACCGCGACGAGGGCGATTCGGCAGATGGCGACGGGGAAGACGACGAGAGGAAGCACCCTCAGGGCGCTGGAGACGGTCCCAGGGGCGGTGGACCTCCTGCTCGCGATCGTGAGAAGGTCGATACTGCCGAAGGGAACCCGCGTGCAGTGTAGACGGTGTTGCGAGCTGGCGACCGCAGAACACGTGCTGCTTGCCGACGACGACACACACAACGAAGTGTCGGACATCCGAAGCGCCACAACGCGTCGCCCGCCGGTGGTAAAAGAGCTCCTTGAAGACTTTGCGCTGAAGCACGGGCCGGCGGTACTACACGTCGCGAGACGCGTGAAAGCCCTGTGCGATGACCCGCTCGCCGCCCGATGGTCGACGCTGATCACGACGTATTCGGTCTAAGAAGCCCGGCACCGAAATAGCCGATATGAGAAATGTGGACACTATCGAGAGCTTTGGTTTTATCTTTGCGAGCGGGACACCTAGAGGGCGAACGAGGCGGGACTACGAATTCTTCTTTTCTTATAGAGACGGCGCGAGACAAAAAAAAAAAAAAAGACGTTAACCCAAACAACTTCCGCCGGTAGAGAAATCTTGCCTAAAGGAACCAACTGCCTTCGGGTAGGCTAGTCTGACACTAGTTGTCGTCGGGAAAAAAGAAAAAAAAAAACCAGACGGCGGTCAGGTCAGTCGACGACCTGGACGGTCCCACCGTGCGCCAGGTCATCAAGAGGGCGCGCGACAGGGGCTACTCGCGAGCCGTGTCTGCGCTGTCGGCAGCACAGACGGCCCCGTCGGACGAAGCCACCCTGGCACAGCTCAGAGACCTACACCCGGCCGCCGAGGAGTGGCAGGGCGACCCAGCGATGCAGATCCCCAACGTGGCGCGGCCCGCGCCGAGCGCCGTGCGGAGGCTGCTCAAGAAGATGCCGAAGGGCACGGCGGCCGGCCCCTCCGGGCTGTCAGCTCAGCACCTGCTAGACCTGTGGGACAGCTCCGGCTCCTTCAAGGAGGCCGTGGCGGATGCCGTTTGGGCGGTCTCGTCCGGGAGGGTACCGACGGCCGCCAGGCCATACCTCTACGGGGCCAAGCTGGTCCCACTGGTCAAAAGGACGGGCGGGATCAGGCCCATCGCCTGCGGCGAGATTCTGAGGAGGGTAGCCGGCAAGGTCCTCGCGTCCGACCGGGCGGTCAAGGAACTCGGCCAGAACGTCCTCCTGCGAAGCGGGCAGGTCGGAGTAGGCGTGAAGGCCGGCGCGGACGCCGGGGTCCTGGCCGTCCGGAGGGTGGCGGCCTTGTACCGCAGGGAGGGCGGGGCAAGTAAGGGCGTCCTCCAGGTGGACCTGGAGAACGCATTTAACTCCCTGCAGAGGGAGGCGATCATCCGCAGCGCCAGCCGGCATGCCCCCCAGGTCCTGGCCTACACCCAGGCGGCGTACGGCAAGCACTCCATCCTGCAGGTGGGGGACAAGACGCTCACATCTGAGTGCGGGGTGCAGCAGGGGGACCCGTTGGGGCCCCTGCTCTTCAGCCTGGCGATGCACGACGTCGTCTCGCCGCCGCCGCCACCGGCCGAAGCAGCGGCGCCGCCGGCCGGCCCGGCGGACCCACCCGGGCCAGGGGAGGGCGTCGTGCCGCCGCCACCAGTCGGACCTGCAGGCCCAGCAGGCGCGCCGGTCGCGGCGGACGAAGCGGCGCCCCAGGGACAGCCAGCGCGCGAGCTGGCACCAGTTCAAGGGCCACCGGCAGTCCCGGCCCAGGCCGGCCCCCCCCCGGGGGCGGCAGAGCCGCAGGGGATAGCGCACGTCGACCCCGGACCAGCCCAGGTCCTGCCGGCCCCGGAAATCCCGCCGGCGGTCGAGTTGGGGGCCCCAGGAGCCGAGCCCGAGCCGCAGGGCCCGGAGGGACAAGGGCAGCCGGAAGTCGGGGGGCCGGAGGCAGCGCTCGGCCATTCAGCGTTGAGCCAAGCCGACCTCGATCTCCTGACATTCTACCTTGACGATGGAGTGTCAGGCGGAGACCTCGACGCGATCGCGCGCTGGCTGCAGGGATACGAGCGGCGGGCAGCGGCCGTCGGACTGCGCCTGAACCGGGGCAAGTGCAGACTGGCGATCGCGGCGGGGGCGGAGATACCCGACGGCCTGCAAGGCATCGAGACGTGCTCGCTCGACGAGATCGAGCATCTGGGAGTCCCGTGTGGCTCGCCAGAGAAGATCCACGCGTTCGTCGAGCGGGCGGCACAGGGTGCGGAGAGGAAGCTGAGGATGATAGCGTCCCTGCCCGACGCGCACGTGGCGCTCACGCTAACGAAGTTCTGTGCGGGCTTCGTCGGCGTAGTACATCTCATGCGCGCGACGGGGTCCGTCTTCGACTTCGCGGGAGTCGACCGGGCCACCCAGTCCTGTCTCGCGACTATCACCGGGATACAGACCGACGAGGCGGCGTGGACACAAGCGTCCCTCCCGGTCAGGATGGGTGGCCTCGGCCTCCACAGCTGCGCAGACGTGACAGGGATTGCGCACATCGCGGCGGCACTAGATGGGGGGACGCATCTCCCCGCCCTCGTGTCCGAGGCCCTGGGGCCACGCCTCACGTGGCAGCAGGACGACACCGTCCAAGCGTCCCTCGCGGACCCGCGCCTTGCAACGTATGAGTCCGTCCTGGAGAAGATCCAGGACGTCATGCAGGCGCGGACCCAGTACGAGGGGCGAGGACAGAAGGTGTGGTCGTCCGCCTTGGCCACCGAGAAGCGGAAGAACCTCCTCGACCTGCTAACGGAGGAGCTCGCCCGCTCGAGCCAACTGCAGGGAGCGGCCCTGTCCCACTCGCACACCGACTCCCAGGCGCAAGACCGGATCCGGGCGAGGATCCAAAGCAGCTCCGGCAAGCACGCCTCGGCGTGGCTGTACGGCAACCCGGAAGCGGATACCGGGATGTGGTTGTCCTCGGCCGAACTGGCGGTGGCAGTACGCCTTCGGCTGGGGCTGCCAATTGCGGCCGCGCCAGGGGAGTGCCGCCTCTGCGGGCACGGGGCGACCGACGTCATCGGCTCGCACGCCCAAACGTGTTTCGGCAGCGGCCGCCGGACGCGCCTGCACAACGCGCTTCGGGACATTGTCGCCGACTTCGCACGTCTGGGCCCCTCGATCGAGCGAGCCGACGAAGCGAATCCACCCTGATGCAGGGGGAAGAGTCACTGCATCGCGGGGTTTTTTAACCTGGTCGGACCTGCACTCAGATGCAGGCCAGCCCATTTTAAGAGCTGAGATCTCCGAAGCGCTGAACGCCGACCCGAAAGCCCCGGTGGTAACTCTCCGGGTGGCTGTCCGCCTGCGCTGGGTCGAGAAGACGAAACTGCTGGGACTCTGGATCGATCAGGATTTCTCCTTTGTGCCACACGTCCAGAGGGTTGTCGACAATTTCTCACTCAAGTTGAACTTCCTCCGCCACCTCTCGGGGAAGTCCTACGGCTTCAGTACCCGCACGCTGCGCACCCTTTACCTTACGTATGTGCTACCGACGTTCACGTACGCCCTCGGGGTATACGGCCCCTTCCTTCTAACGCACGACTCGCCTGCGGAACCACAAGTGACGATGCTCGAACGACTTCACCGTCGGGCTCTCATCTGCGTGCTGGGGTGCAGGAAGAACCTCAACGACTTCACCGCCCAGCAAGAAGCCGGGGTACTTCCGATCCGCGCGATCATCCAAGCGCGCATAGCCGCCCTCAGGGAGAGGATGCGACACCGACCGCAGCTCTGGAACCACGAGCTGGGCCTCAAGACGACGCTCAGCGACGCGTACGATAGCATCGACAACCTGTCGGGAACGCACCTATGTGGACGGGAGACCTTTCTCTTCAACCCCTTTGCCCCTTGGCAGCCTTGCCCTGACGTGGTCATAAACGCCTCGCTCCCGGGTAAGCGGGACGCCAGCAAGGCAGAAAAGTTGAGCCGGGTCCTCAGGCAGCTGAGTAAACTGCCACCGGCGGACTGCTGCGTCTGGACTGACGGCTCTGTGGTGAGCAGCGACCCCCCGCCAGCCACGGTATGCGACCCGTATCGCTCCGAGGACTTGCGGCCGTGGATCAGGCGGTTCGTCGACAGGCCCACCTGGGGTGGTGCAGGCATCTTCTGCGAAATCGGCCCGACCGTGACATTCGAGGAGGTGGACGACCAACCGCTCGTGGCCCGATGCTTGCAAACCGGCCGGAAGACAATCCAGAAGTCGGTAAAAGCGGGCCGATACGTCTGCAGCTTCCGGACCGAGCAGGTTGCGATCTGTACTTCCCTCCACCTCCTCCAGCAACACCTACCTGCAACCTCTCAACCGCGCCACATCGTCGTTCTAAGCGACTCTCAGTCGCTCCTCAAAGTCCTCAGTCTGGGGTCGTATAAGCAGAAGGATCCAACCAACATTAGGATCTGGCTGCTGCTATGCGAGCTCAGAGCGAGGGGGTACGCGATAACGCTGCAATTCGTGTACGCTCACTGTGGGCTCGCGGGCAACGACATGGCGGACTCCTTGGCCAAGGCGGCGGCAGCTGAGCTCCAAGAATCTACTGCTCGCGCAGCCGCGACACATGCCACACCTCCACCTGCCATTCAAATTAGCGCCGCGGACGTCAAGTATCGACACAAGGCATACCTGAACCTAGACAGGGAACGACAGGCCAGGGAAGCCTACTACCGGGCGGACAAGGACGGCAACACGACTCCGTTCGTTAGGCTGGTCAACGGCCGGACGATAAAGCGGCGCCGGCACTTGACGCCTCGGGCCGAACGGGAGATTCGCCAGCTGCGCACCGGGCATCACCCACTCATCCGGACGATGTACACCCCGGACATGCGCGCGCTCAGCACAGCCGAGCGCGCCCGAACCTTCCGCCCGTGCCCGATCTGCGGGTCGCTCACGTCGAGCCCTGTGCTCCACCTGTTCAAGGTGTGCGCAGACGACGCGACCGCGCCCTTCAGGCTCGCGATGCGCAACCAGGTGGAACACCGCAACAAGGGCGGGTTCCCGAACGCGGCCGACGAACTGTGGTGCACCTTGTTCGAGTACCCCGAACTCGCGCTTGCATACCTGCAGCGTGCGGGAGTACTCCCGCACTACACCATCCTCGCATCCTCAGCGTCCGAGCCCGAGCTCCAGTCGACTCAAAGCGTGCTGGACGCCGCCTCAGACATCTCGTCACAGGCGGAAGACATGTCGGACGAGCAGACAGTTGAATCGCAGCAACCGGAAGGCGATCTGGTTATGGTGGCCGAAGCGGACGACTGGCGGCTCTAGAAGCTTCTACTCTGGCTGACTTTTACTCCTTTCCCTCCTTCCCAACACCCCTCCCACCTCTGCCAAGGCCCCGCACAGCCCCGTGATAGAGTCACGGAGTGAGCCGCTTATCGAAGTAACAACCCCACACCGACGGACGAGAACCCGGAACGCCAGACCGGTGACCGGCAACCACAAACACAGCCGCCAGCCAGGGCGACAACAGAGAACCGGTTGTTACTTCGAGCTGAAGGAATGCCCACTCCACACCAAACGACTACCAACTGTGTCGGAACTTACATCCATCACTTCCTCCCCACTCCGCCGCAGCGCTCGTGCGAAAAACGAGAATGCTGGGGCAGAACCGCACGAAAACAGCAGAGAAGCCCCAAGCAAACCACAGCAAGAGGCGACACACGGGGAGGAAACCACCCCCAAGAAAAACGAAAGAGCGTGCAACTGCTCCAGCATTCCCTCCCTGAGCTTCCCCTCTCGGGCCACGGCACGAGCCAGAAAGAAGCTCCCCAACCGGACTTCTAACCGGAGCCGGCCCTCGCGCCCCCGGGCCCGATTCCGCCGGCGCCGGTGGCCCAGATACCGCGAGGCGCCCCCGAGGAGCCGGGCCAGTAGCACAGGAGCCGGCACCTCAGGAGCAGCCGGAGGCCGCGCCCAACCACTCAGCGCTGAGCCAGAGCTCCTGACGTTCTACCTCGACGACGGGGTAACGGGCGGGGAACTCGACTCGATCGCGCGATGGCTGTGCGAGTTCGAGCGGCGAGCCGCAGCAGTCGGTCTGAGCCTCAATAGGGGCAAGTGCAGACTGGCGATTGCCCCGGGCGCCGAGGTACCGGCGGGCCTAGACGGCATCGAGACGTGCTCCCTCGATGAGATCGAGCACCTGGGTGTGCCGTGCGGATCGCCGGAGAAGATCCGCGCGTTCGTTGAGCGGGTGGCACAGGGCGCCGAGAGGAAGCTGAGGGTGATCGCGTCCCTACCTGACGCGCACGTGGCGCTCACGCTGACGAAGTTCTGTGCCGGCTTCGTTGGAGTGGTGCACCTCATGCGCGCGACAGGGCCCGTCTTCGACTACGCGGGCATCGACCGCGTCACCCAGTCCTGTCTCGCGACGATCACCGGGATCGAAACCGATGACGCGTCGTGGACACAGGCGTCACTCCCCGTCAGGATGGGCGGCCTCGGCCTCCACAGCTGTGCGGACGTGAGCGGGATTGCCCACATCGCCGCGGCGCTGGACGGGGGGCCGCATCTCCCCGCCCTCGTGGCCCCGGCCCTGCTGCCACACCTCACGTGGCAGCAGGACGACACCGTCCAAGCGTCCCTCGTCGACCCGCGCCTTGCAACCTATGAATCCGTCCTGGAGAAGATCCAGGACGTCATGCAGGCACGAGCCGAGTACGAGGGGCGAGGACAGAAGGCATGGTCGTCCGCCTTGGCCACCGAGAAGAGGAAGAACCTTCTCGAGTCGCTGACGGAGGAGCTCGGCCACTCCGGCCAACTGCAGGGTCAGGCCCTGACCCGGGCTCAAGACCGGATCCGGGCGCGGATCCAAAGCGGCTCCGGCAAGCACGCTTCGGCGTGGTTGTACGGCAACCCTGAGGCGGATACCGCAATGTGGTTGTCTCCGGCCGAGCTGGCGGTGGCAGTCCGGCTTCGGTTGGGGCTTCCAATTGCGGCCGCGCCGGGGGAGTGCCGCCTTTGCGGACACGGTGCGACCGACGTCAACGGATCGCACGCCCAGACGTGTTTCGGCAGCGGCCGCCGAACGCGCCTTCACAACGCGCTGCGCGACATCGTCGCCGACTTCGCTCGACGAGGACTGCTCGGTCCTTCCATCGAGCGAGCCGTGTTCGCTAACGCGCGGCGCAAGCGCCCGGACATCAGCTACGTCCGGGATGGCACCACCGTCCTACTTGACGTCGCTGTCACGTACCCCCTACAACTCTCGCAGCCGCACTACGCAGCCCGGGCGGCGGCAGAGCCAGGGGGCGCAGCAGCCGCGTACGCTGTAGCCGTCAAGGAGCGTGTCTACAACGCAATCATCGCCAATGAGCCAGACCCGCGGGAATGGAAGGCGGTGCCGCTAGTTGTAGACACGTTCGGGGCCTGGTGCCCAGGAGCAATCACGGAGCTGCGGCACATTGCCCGCGCCAACGCCCTCCGTGAAGACCGGACCGTTTCGGCCGCCTGCCAGGACCTCTTCCACCGCTTGAGCTTTTCTATAGCCCGAGGGGTGGCAAGGATCGTCATTGCATCTGGTGGGGCGCGACCGGACGAAGCGGATCCACCCTGATGCAGGGGGTAGAGTCACTGCATCGCGGGTTTTTTTACCGGGTCGGACCTGTTAGCAGTCACGCGCAGGCCAGTCCCGTGTCGCTGTGAGACAGGCGTTCACAGTGTGCTGAAGAAGCATTTCTTTGGACTACCGCTCCGGAAGCAACCGGATACCGGCAGCCCCGCTGTACCAACATGGCAAGTACAGTGTCCCGCGCTCCAAAAAAAAAAACAACCAAACAGTTTTCTTTTGCCGCGGCGGCACCACGGATTCGTCACCCGGCCGTACAGGCCCCGATGGGGAGAAGCCGCGCAGGTGCTGGCGGCAAGCAAGAAAAGCCCACCCGCAGCGACGCGAACGTAGTGGGAGGAAAGGCACCCCGAGCAATCGGAAGGAGCCACCCACAAGCACCCACAGACACGCAACCACCTACATAAGTACGCCGAAGTTCAAGAACTTGAAGACATGCAATGATGGAACCTCCGCCCAACTGAACCTAGTGGGCGCAGGGAAGCCACCGAGCGAAAAACGTACAATCAAGCAATCACTCCTTTCTTTCTGCTTTCACCCAAACCGGCAACAAGCGGCCCAGTACAGCCGGCCTAACCTCGAAGCCGGCTCACAGAGCATAGCTGTCAGCCACAAGGTTGCCACATTGTGGCCCCATTTAGCCACAAAGTAGCCACAAACCTTGTGGCTACCTTTGTGGCTAATTATGCAAAATTTTGGTATCACGGAAAACCGCGTGGAACTAACTTTTTCGGCCAGAAAATGCATCTGAAACACGTTTTCTGACGATTTTGACAGTCAGTCACTTTCAACTTTCCCTTGTGCCTTGGCTGGGCCTGTGCTACAGGAGCCTGCGAGGAATTTCCAAGACGTGTGAGAGATTGCCCCCGCTACTTTTCTCGGATCTTTGGCTCCTCCTTGAACTCTTTCGGACGCTGATTGCAACAAGTGTAACAGTGCCACTCAGTGACAGCTGTTACAGGGAGTCAGTCACACTGTCAGTGTGCTCCTGCTGTACTATCATAGTAACTATGCCTGCTGTCGTGTGAAGTTGCGAGCTCTGTGCACTTTGCAAGCAAGCAAGCAAACTCGCTGGTGACGGGGTAGCTTGCACACCGAGTAGAAGAGCTGTCGTAATTGTGAAATGCTCCGTTTGCTGGGTCGTTGCTGTCCTGTTTAACCTTGGGTATCTTAGAATATCAGTGCATCGCCGTTACTAGTACGGCTGTCACCGGCGTGGTTTGGGTCCTTTAGCAGGAAAAGTTGGAGACTATGCACCCCGCAACTGAAACGGGTTTGCGGACAAGCGACCCTTTGAACTAAA
The DNA here is from genome assembly GCA_030068145.1 of Diplonema papillatum. Taxonomy (NCBI): domain Eukaryota; phylum Euglenozoa; class Diplonemea; order Diplonemida; family Diplonemidae; genus Diplonema; species Diplonema papillatum. Next base: position 53,403 of record JAPJBO010000356.1, read on the forward strand.
TTGATTCCTTGCCTGCTCCAAAACTTGGCAACAGAAGCATTGGCAGCTTCGTACTGACTCTGCGGTCTGAAATATCAACATCGCTTTCGACGGGTTCGTCTTCCTCCGGTGCACTCTCTGACTCAAAATGTACCAGAACAATGGCATTAGCATTGGTGCTGCGACCGTGTTGGCAAGATGCAGCAGCTTGTTGATGTTTTCTGAACTTTTCAAGCCTTGAATTACTTGCAGTGTTGTACGAAGTTACTGATAGAGTTGCCAACGTTGCCGCTGACTCGCGGATGAGGATACGAGGCCAGGGCGAAGCAGCTTACCCAAATTCGGGCCCAAAAACCTGTCAAAATCATCAGAAATTGTGTTTTAGATGCATTTTCTGGCCAAAAAAACTAGTTTCACGTGGTTTTCCTGGGTATCCAAATTTTGCATAATTAGCCACAAAGGTAGCCACAAGGTTTGTGGCTACTTTGTGGCTCCCAATTAGCCACTAGTGGCTACCTTGTGGCTGACAGCTATGCACAGAGCGGCTGTTCTTTTCTCAGAATCGCGGTCCGTTGGGCCGGTGGAAAGGAAGGTGCCCGATGGAAAAAAAATTCCAAATTTTTGAATTTTTTTTTGTCAGAGCAGGTGTCGTCTAGTGGTTAGGACGCTCGCCCCACACGCGAGAGATCGTCGGTTCAATCCCGACCATCTGTATTTTTCGCCCTCGGGCTGGTGCCCATTACGGGCTATTTCCCATTATAGAACTGTTTTTAACTTTTTGCCCATTATAGAACAGTCGCTAACTTTGTGCCCATTATAGAACTGTTTTTAACTTTTTGCCCATTCTTGATAACTGTGTGCCCATTATAGAGGGCTAATTCCCATTATAGTACATTTTCTTAACTTTGTGCCCATTATAGAACTATTCTTAACTTTTTGCCCATTATAGAACTGTTCTTAACTTTGTGCCCATTATAGAACTATTTTTAACTTTTTGCCCATTCTCGATAACCTTGTGCCCATTATAGAACATTCGCTAACTTTTTGCCCATTATAGAACATTCGCTAAAAATCGTCACTTCGGGGACTCGATACCACAACCTTCAGGACGGGTTTTGGTCTAAATCTGGTCCAAAACTTGAACAGTACGGTTTCCTGAGTTTGTGCCTACTTTTCCAACTTTGGACCCGGAAGTTTGCCAAGACTCGTGGCAAGAGTAAGTTCAAGTTTGTGTTAGCACGCAGGCGGTACTCTGCATCGCCGGCGTGGTAGAAGAGACCTGCACACGGGTTTATTACTCTTCGCGTTGATGTTTGCTTTCACGTCTCGATCGTCGCGACCAGCATTGTTCCCAAACTTGGGTCCAATGGTTGGATTTAGTCCAAATCTTGGCCGCGACTTTAGGTCCAACTTGCAGCACTGTGCACCCACAACTTTCCCACAATGTGGGCAGAATAGCCACAACATTTACCCACAAAGTATTGTGGCTATTGTGGCTAGAATCTTTTTTATTGTGGCCCCGTGGAACTGGTCCAGAAAACAGCGTTTTCTGGACACCAACACAACACAATTATCACCCATTCCACGAAAAAGTGTCACAGATTTCGGCTTTTTTCGGATTTCTGCCGAAAATTTCCATCTGCAGGTCCGAAAATGGTCGGTTTCGAGATTTTGAGGACACGTTTGAATCCGTTGAGGACAGGGCTTTCCGAATATTTGGTCGGATAAAAATTTTGACCGACCCCCCCCCCGGAAATGGAGGTCGGCACCCGAAAAAATGGGGTCCTGGAGATCGGTTTTTTTTCTCTCTGCATCCAGGAGGGGGTCAGATTTTGATCGCTGGGCTAGCTGGCAGCTTGCCCATAATCGCGCATCCCAGAACTACTCGAAAACCAAAAGATTTCCCAAAAAGACCTCGAAAATAATTTCCAGACGGCTGCTTTTCACACCGAAAAATCGCAAAAAAAAAAAATCGGACCGGGGGAATCGAACCATGGCCTACAGGGGCCCAGGAGGGTGCGGTAACCGTTAGGCTATGTTGCCAAACCTCGGGCCAAAATTCGCTTTTAGCGCCTGCTCAGTTGGAATTCTTATCGGAAAGTGCGAGATCGTCATTTACTCGTTTCCAGTGTCCCAGGACGGTATTTCTGCTCTCTCAGAGCTTATTTCGCCCGGTTTGCGAAGAACTCAAAATGAGTCCAAAGATTCTCACTCGGTAGTGAATAAAAAAAACTTCCGCCGTTTTTTTAGCCCATGGTCCAGAGGTTACCACACCCACACAGGGGTTTGTGGGTCGGTGGTTCGATTCCCGCCGGAAATCGTTTTTTTGGGTTTTTGAAACAGCCCCAAAACCGACCTTTTGCCCATCTGCACGCCAGATTTTGGTCGCCACGCGAGCTGATTGCTTGCCCATAATCGCCAGGGATAGCTCTTTCCATCCCAAAAAAAATTTCCCAAAAATTCCAAAATTTTGACCCAAAACGGGCTGCTTTTCAGACGGAAAATCTGTGACACTTTTTCGTGGAATGGGTGTTATACATACGTTTTTCGATGATGTATCGTGTTGTTCTCGTGTCCCCACCTGTGTTTGGACTATCTGGTATGTCTCTGTGTGCTTGTCAGCCTGGGGCCACCCTGACTGGGGTACTGGCGGCATCCTCCTGGGGTGCTGTGCTTACTGTAGAAAAGTTGGTGAGGGAACTGAAGAACATTTTTTTGGGCTTTCTTGGCGAATTCAGATCGAGAACAGAGAGGAATTAGAGTGAAGTTCGGAGCTTCACCAGAAGTAAGGGGAACAGAGCTGATACATTCGAGGTGGTAAGCACCACCCCTCACCCCTGCCAGGGCACTGGCAAGCAGCAGTCTGGCGGAGGAGAGGTACTTCACTGAGTTTATGCAAGAGATATTCATAATGAGAACAGGGGGATTTTGGATGGGTGTGATTGCCAGTAATTATGACTCAGTAAAGAGCCCGGGCAACATTGTTAGGCGGTGATACATCATTGGAAGAAGATGTCTGACTCTGGGGTGGACTGGCATTTGTACCCTGCGGGCTGAGTGAGAACCACGGGGCAATGCAACTCTTTTGCTCTTCGGACAGCCGCATGGCAAGGCGTGTGAACATTCTTTTTTCTGTGGCTGCCTTCTTCTCAGATTCGGGTGCAAAGTGGTCGGCAGCAAGCTTCGGATAGTTAATCGCGATGATCGCCAAAGAAGATGCTTTTTGCGACTTTAAGGATGCGCGGTGCTTCGTTAACTGCCGCGAGAGGACCTTGAAGTTCCGTTCTACCGCAGCCTCGGTTGTTGTGCAGTTGGCAAGTGCAATGGCAAAGGAACTCAACACGGGGAAGTCAAGGCGGCGTGTGTGGGTGCTCCAGTATTTGAGGAACGAGCCTGCGCAAGCAGGAACAACCCCGTGGTTCCAGAACGTTGTAAGTTCGGTGGTTACCTGGCTCTCGCGATCTTTGAAGGTCCCAAGGGACTTCTTCTTCCGGTCGGCATAGGGAACAACGTGCTTGAGCACTTCATCCAAAGAATTTCTGTGGTGTCGCCGGGACCAATCCCCGTGGTTTTCCTTTGGGTTCAGGGTGCTGAAAAGAGAGGTGGCAGCAGATGTGAAGTGACGCTCCTTCCTGGTCTCCCAGATTTCCGAAGCTTCCTTCGCTCGAAGGTTTCCTTTTCGCATCTTTGCAGCATGCTGGTCCAGGAAGGCGAGCACCCCAAGAAGTCCCTCCAAAGTCATTCGGTCCGATTGGACAACATCTGTGGCAATGGCAAATGGGGCACAGATGTCGATCAACTGGTTAAGGTCGGACCAGTATCGTTCCCAGTTGGTGCCGTCTCCCGACACAGTTTCGATGTGGGCACTGAGCTCTTTCTGGCGAAGCATGGCATCGTACATACTGTTCCATCTCACAGTGGTGAAGCAACGAAGTCCTTTGATCTGAGTGTTAGGAACCTGAGCTTCTGCCTGGGCTGCCTTCAGTTGTTCTGCCCCCTCCTTGTGCACGTACTTTTCGTTTTCGACAAGGAATCTTTTCTTGAACGCTGAGAAGCGGTCGATGTCGAAGATGTCCTTGAGGACAAGCTGGAGGCTGTGGGCCCCACACCGAAAGACGAGGAGCCCACGATAAGCAAGGTGCTCTCTTGTCGCATTCAGCGCATCCTCGGCAGGCATCCCGTCTGCGTCTTGCTCTGCTTCCGACTCGTCCGATTCACTTTCGTCCCCCAGCTGGTCCAGTGCGCTCTGCATCGCCGCTGCGTTGTCCGCCACAGCACCAACAACGGTGATCCCCCCTTCGGTGAGTGTATCCAGAATCTTGTCCAGGCATCCAGCGATAGCTGCAGCAGTCATTGAACACTTCACCTCTATATCACCGTAGTGATACACTGTGTTTCCACAGGCGAGGGACACACCAAGAAATGTTCTGCGGCATTTCGTTGCCGCATCCACGAGGAGGCAGACATCTTCCCCGGCAAGTGAGGCGAAGAGCTCTGTCATGAGCTTCTCTGCAAGCAGCGCTGTCTTCTGGCTGAGTTCGCGTCTCGTCATGATGACATCTGCCTTGAGCAGAGAACGAAAGTCCGGCGACTCAATGATGTGGAACGGGAGGTGGTGCTTGGCAAACGTGAAGACAACATGCTCATCCAGTGGCAACCCCCGCACTGTTGGCGAAACAGCAATGCGACGCTGCTTCGCGGTGCTCGCCTTCTCGTTTGCTGCTGCTTCCGCTTTTCTCTTTCTCTCTTCAGCCCTCTCCCGGATGCCTCGCTTTGCTGCCTCAATCGCCTCGTGGTTGTGGTACGTATCGTAGTGGCGTTTTGGTGTTCCCTTCTCGTTGCGCATCTTTGGCATGTGTGTGCACCCTTCCAAACGACACATGGCTAGCCCGTCTTCGAGAACCTGAAAGTAGACATGGAAGTCCCATGTCTTGCTTGATGCACTAGTGTAACGCGGATCGTCTGGTCGTGCAAGTCCGTCTTGTGTGAGGTTCCCGAGCACTGTGCCTGCAGGAAACCCCTTTGGACCAAAGTTTGGTGCTGGATCTGCGGCAGGTGAAGGCTGGTCGGCAGGGATGTTTTCAGCAGTGATGGGTTGCTCAGCAACTTGCTGTGCCAAAGGTTCTGAAGTTGCACCACCGCTGGCCTGTGTTGTGCCGCTGTTTGTGGCCTGGGGCGCATCAGCCTGCTGTGCACCACTGCTCGAGGGCTGAAGGAGCTTCTTCAACACCCAGCTGTTGCCACACTTCGAGCACAGGTCGAAGTCACAGGCCTTGCATCCGATACGTTGGCGCCGATTGCGGGTGCCGTTTTTGTACCCACAAACGTCGCATTCGAAGCCTCCGACATCTTTCGCCGCCCTCTTGTAGCTAACATCCAGCATCTCCATTCTTGTCTTGCAGTTAATGCAGCAGCATTGTGCGCTTGCCATTTTGCTTGGTGTTACAACCTGGTGTATGAGTGGGGTAAGGCATATCATACATAATAATCGATTATAGTCAGTGGCCCACACCTCGTTCAGGACCTGGCTCAAGCAGGACGTGGCTCAAACACACGATACGTCATCGAAAAACGTGGGATAAACATGTCTTTGTCCTGGAAATGCTGTTTTCTGGACCATCTTCACTGAACCACAATGAAAAAGATTCTAGCCACAATAGCCACAATACTTTGTGGGTAAATGTTGTGGCTATTCTGCCCACATTGTGGGAAAGTTGTGGGTGCACAGTGCTGCAACTTGGACTCCAAGTTTTGGGTCCGAGAAAAGCTGGGTGAAAGTCGGCTGAAGGAGTTGCCAAGTTTTCGAATCAGCTGTTTTTCGCAGGAAGATGCTTGCAACCAACGCGGAGGAGTCGGTTCTGCAACTGGTGTTGACAACGGCAGCAGGAAGTGACGAGCCTATGAAATCCATTCAAGAATGGGGTGAAATACCAAAACAGTACGGTTTCCTGAGGTTGTGCCCAAAACTTGGGTTCCAGACTTGGGTCCCAAACTTGGGTCCCAAACTTGGGTCCCAAACTTGGGTCCCAAACTTGGGTCCCAAACTTGGGTCCCAAACTTGGGTCCCAAACTTGGGTCCCAAACTTGGGTCCCAAACTTGGGTCCCAAACTTGGGTCCCCCAAACTTGGGTTGGTCATCAATAGACGACAACCAGTTCAACTTCAAGCGTCAGCTGCCAGAGGCCCAGACTAACACTACCAGACTGCACGCAGCCTGACAGCAGTCTGACTCTGAGCAGACCGCCCGGTCTGTTCGAGGCTTTTCCGTGGCATGATGACATAATCCAGGTCCAGGACCAGTCTGGTTACCAGGTTACTGGCCTACCAGTAATTAGGCCCAGACTTCAGACCGGACCGAAACTTGAGCCCAAAACCTGACCCAAAACTTGGACCCGAGTTGGGAACCAAAATTTAGACCCAAGATTTTGGCAGCCTGGAGGTTGGGGTATCGAGTCCCAGAAGTGACGATTTAGCAATTGTTCTATAATGGGCAAAAAGTTAGCGGAATGTTCTATAATGGGCACAAAGTTAGCGGAATGTTCTATAATGGGCACACAGTTATCGAGAATGGGCAAAAAGTTAAAAACAGTTCTATAATGGGCACAAAGTTAGCGACTGTTCTATAATGGGCACAAAGTTAAAAACAGTTCTATAATGGGAATTAGCCCCCATTATAGAACATTCCGCTAACTTTGTGCCCATTATAGAGGGACAATTCCCATTATAGTACACTTCCTTATGTTTGTGCCCATTCTCGAACACTATTTAACTTTTTGCCCATTCTCGAACACTCGCTAACTTTTTGCCCATTCTCGAACACTTTTTAACTTTTTGCCCATTCTCGGTAACTTTGTGCCCATTCTCGAACACTATTTAACTTTTTGCCCATTCTCGAACATTCCAGTTTTTGTGATGAAAATGTCACTTCCCCGAGACATTTGCCTCAAGTTTTACCGCGAGAACAGCTGAGTTCACTGATTCGAAGACGGTACCCTTGCTAACTTCAGGCCGCAGCCTCTTCGGCATCTACACTCAGGTTCTTGGTTGCTTCAAGCTCTTCTACACGTGACGGTGGTGTGCGAGCTACCCCGTTTAAAAACCCGGCACAGACTTCACTGAGTTTGCTCGTCTTGCTTGAAAATTGTGCGGCGGCCATTGAGTGACCTTAGTTCACTGACCTACACCAGGAGAAGCAGCTTGCAAACTTTGCAGCAAAGTGATTCAAAAAGTTTGACCGAAATTTTTTGGGTCAAAAAATTTCGGTCAATTTTTGGGTCAAAAATTTAGGACAAAATTTTGGGTCAAATTTTTTGGTCAAAAATTCGGGGTCCAATTTTTTTGGTCAACTTTTTTTCAGAGTTGAAGTGGCAGCGGTTACACTTGGCACATGGCTGCATGATGGCAGGAGAAATGGCTCCTGCCATGCGCCCTGGCGGCTCGCCGGCAATTCCAGTCTCTCTCTCAGCCTGCCAGCCTGCGGCAGGGAGGACAAGATCCAGTCACCAGCCGCCAGCTCCTGATTATTTTCAGACGACTGGCACTTTTTCTTTGCAGCTTCTACTGTAAGAGTAGCATCACTCAAATCTTGATTGGCCCGCTCCTCCTCTGGAGTCATTCGTGACGTCGCGCCCGTCGCTGGTTACTACTCGTGGTAAAACAGTGGCTCTGATTCTGAAGAGGTTTCGGCACAGAATTTGGAAGCGCTACAAGTAGAACGGGCTGGTCACTCGCGCATACCTGAATTATGCACGAATCTGTGTGCACAATACCTTTAGAAAACCGTTTACCCGTAGTCTGCGGTGTCAGTGACCCAGGATACCGAGCCGGGACGCAGCAGCCAACCACAATGCTGGCACCTTGTTCGAGGAACGGATCCGACGGAAATCGGAATCGGAAATGGCGAACCCAAAAATGGCTGGGAATTTTTGGATGTATGGGTGGTGAGTTCGAATCCCACCCTGGGCAATTTTCAATGTTCGAGAATGGGCAAAAAGTTAGGCGACTGTTCGAGAATGGGCAAAAAGTTAAAAAGTGTTCGAGAATGGGCAAAAAGTTAGCGAGTGTTCGAGAATGGGCAAAAAGTTAAATTGTGTTCGAGAATGGGAATTAGCCCCATTATTGAACATTGCTAAATCGTCACTTCTGGGACTCGATACCCCAACCTCCAGGCTGCCAAAATCTTGGGTCTAAGTTTTGGTTCCCAACTCGGGTCCAGGTTTGGTCCAAGTTTTGGGTCAGGTTTTGGGCTCAAGTTTCGGTCCACGCGGGCCCGGTCTGAAGTCTGGGCCTAATTACTGGTAGCGCCAGGCCAGTAACCTGGTAACCAGACTGGTCCTGGACCTGGATTATGTCATCATGCCACGGAAAAGCCTCGAACAGACCGGGCGGTCGGCTCAGAGTCAGACTGCTGTCAGGCTGCGTGCAGTCTGGTAGTGTTAGTCTGGCCTCTGGCAGCTGACGCTTGAAGTTGAACTGGTTGTCGTCTATTGATGACCAACCCAAGTTTGGGGGACCCAAGTTTGGGACCCAAGTTTGGAACCCAAGTTTGGGAACCCAAGTTTGGAACCCAAGTTTGGAACCCAAGTTTGGGACCCAAGTTTGGGACCCAAGTTTGGGACCCAAGTTTGGGACCCAAGTTTGGGACCCAAGTTTGGGACCCAAGTTTGGGACCCAAGTTTGGGACCCAAGTTTGGGACCCAAGTTTGGGACCCAAGTTTGGGACCCAAGTTTGGGACCCAAGTTTGGGACCCAAGTTTGGGACCCAAGTTTGGGACCCAAGTTTGGGACCCAAGTTTGGGACCCAAGTTTGGAACCCAAGTTTGGGACCCAAGTTTGGGACCCAAGTTTGGGACCCAAGTTTGGGACCCAAGTTTGGGACCCAAGTTTGGGACCCAAGTTTGGGTCCCAAGTCTGGAACCCAAGTTTTGGGCACAACCTCAGGAAACCGTACTGTTTTGGTATTTCACCCCATTCTTGAATGGATTTCATAGGCTCGTCACTTCCTGCTGCCGTTGTCAACAGCGTTGATGCCCAGTTGCAGAACCGACTCCTCCGCGTTGGTTGCAAGCATCTTCCTGCGAAAAACAGCTGATTCGAAGACTTGGCAACTCCTTCAGCCGACTTTCACCCAGCTTTTCTCGGACCCAAAACTTGGAGTCCAAGTTGGACCCAAAGTCGCGGCCAAGATTTGGACTAAATCCAACCATTGGACCCAAGTTTGGGAACAATGCTGGTCGCGACGGTCGAGACGTGAAAGCAAACATCACGTACGAAGAGTAATAAACCCGTGTGCAGGTCTCTTCTGCCACGCCGGCGATGCAGAGTACCGCCTGCGTGCTAACACAAACTTGAACTTACTCTTGCCACGAGTCTTGGCAATCTTGGGTCCAAAGTTGGGAAAAGTAGGCACAAACTCAGGAAACCGTACTGTTCAAGTTTTGGACCAGATTTAGACCAAAACCCGTCCTGAAGGTTGTGGTATCGAGTCCCCGAAGTGACGATTTTTAGCGAATGTTCTATAATGGGCAAAAAGTTAGCGAATGTTCTATAATGGGCACAAAGTTATCGAGAATGGGCAAAAAGTTAAAAATAGTTCTATAATGGGCACAAAGTTAAGAACAGTTCTATAATGGGCAAAAAGTTAAGAATAGTTCTATAATGGGCACAAAGTTAAGAAAATGTGCTATAATGGGAATTAGCCCGCCCATTACACCATTGTAGTACACTTCCTTATGTTTGTGCCCATTCTCGAACACTATTTAACTTTTTGCCCATTCTCGGTAACTTTGTGCCCATTCTCGAACACTATTTAACTTTTTGCCCATTCTCGAACCGAACATTCCAGTTTTTGTGGTGAAAATGTCACTTCCCCGAGACATTTGCCTCAACTTTCACCGCTCAAGTTTCACCGCGAGAACAGCTGCGTTCACTGATTCGAAGACGGTACCCTTGCTAACTTCAGGCCGCAGCCTCTTCGGCATCTACACTCGGTTCTTGGTTGCTTCAAGCTCTTCTACACGTGACGGTGGTGTGCGAGCTACCCCGTTTAAAAACCCGGCACAGACTTCACTGAGTTTGCTTGTCTTGCTTGCAAATTGCGCGGCGGCCATTGAGTGACCTTAGTTCACTGACCTACACCAGGAGAAGCAGCTTGCAAACTTTGCAGCAAAGTGATTCAAAAAATTTGACCGAAATTTTTTGGGTCAAAAATTTTCGGTCAATTTTTGGGTCAAAATTTTTGGGTCGAAAATTTAAGACAAAAATTTTGGGTCAAAAATTTAGGACAAATTTTTTGGGTCAAAATTTTTGGTCAAAAATTCGGGGTCCAATTTTTTTGGTCAATTTTTTTTCAGAGTTGAAGTGGCGGTTACACTTGGCACATGGCTGCATGATAGCAGGAGAATGGCTCCTGCCATGCGCCCTGGCGGCTCGCCGGCAATTCCAGTCTCTCTCTCAGCCTGCCAGCCTGCGGCAGGGAGGACAAGATCCAGTCACCATCCGCCAGCTCCTGATTATTTTCAGACGACTGGCACTTTTTCTTTGCAGCTTCTACTGTAAGAGTAGCATCACTCAAATCTTGATTGGCTGCGGCGTTACTTACCGCTCTGAGTCTCTCCCGCTCCTCCTCTGGAGTCATTCGTGACGTCGCGCCCGTCGCTGGTTACTACTCGTGGTAAAACAGTGGCTCTGATTCTGAAGAGGTTTCGGCACAGAATTAGGAAGCGCTACAAGTAGAACGGGCTGGTCACTCGCGCATACCTGAATTATGCACGAATCTGTGTTTAGAAAACCGTTTACCCGTAGTCTGCGGTGTCAATGACCCAGTGCGCAACCAGGATACCGAGCCGGGACGCAGCAGCCAACCACAATGCTGGCACCTTGTTCGAGGAACGGATCCGACGGAAATCGGAATCGGAAATGGCGAACCCAAAAATGGCTGGGATTTTTTGGATGTATGGGTGGTGAGTTCGAATCCCACCCTGGGCAAATTTCAATGTTCGAGAATGGGCAAAAAGTTAGGCGACTGTTCGAGAATGGGCAAAAAGTTAAAAAGTGTTCGAGAATGGGCAAAAAGTTAGCGAGTGTTCGAGAATGGGCAAAAAGTTAAATTGTGTTCGAGAATGGGAATTAGCCCTGCGGGATTGGCTTTTTTTGAACCCGAAAAAGTGTCACATGCAGGACTCGAACTCACGACCTTCAGACCTTCCTCTGCGTTGTGACGGTGACATCCACATTTTGGACGATGGACAATGGGCTGTCACCGTGGCCCATTTGTAGCCCCGACCAGATATTCGAAAGCCCTGTCCTCGGCGGATTCAATCGTGTCCTCAAAATCTTGAAACCGACCATTTTCGCACCCACAGATGGAAAAAATTGGTGGTGGGTTCCATATCCCGTGCCCTTTACCTCGTACGGACCCACGAACCGCGCACTTACTTTTGGTCGCCGGATCCATTTCTCACGGCTCTCTTCATCGGAGCTGCTCGCGAGCAAAAACGTGTTGTAAAAGGTCTGCTACGGGGTGGTTAAAGTCAAATACCCGACCCAGCACCGGAGAGCACCGGCCGGTGCTCTCCGGTGCCAGCACTCCACCTTCCCTATGCTGCTACTTTGAGCTGGGAAACTAACGAAGATGAACCGTGCAAGTGCGATCGGAAGGGCACGCAAACCCACCGGGCTTCGTTACGCCACTGCGACCACAGGGGTACCAGCAAACTTTCCACTGAAAAAAAGCGGGGAAAAAACCGCTGCGAATTAATCGGCCAGCAAGCCGGCACCTGCCCCGGAAACACAAAAAAACGCAACAGAGTTCGTGCAGAGCTGGCAGCCGAAGCAGGCGAATTCGAAGCAGAGCCTCAACAGAACCATTCTCCTGCCGAAGTTTTATCCGAGGGAGATCTGACACCGCTGCAGAAGTACGCGCTAAGGTATTTATTACGTGAGTTTCAGTTTGGTCCATTGCAGTTCAGTGGTCTTTGTCTTACCCCTTCAAAACCGAGAGTACCCGCCTGGAAGTGTCGGATAACCTACCACTGCAAACTTTGTGGTGTCACGAGGAGCCAATTGTCAGTAGGTTTTCCACTGTAGTCCTGGTCACAGGTCGTTTTTGCTCCATTTTTCCTCAGGTGACACCACTTTTTAGCCATACTCCACTTTCTTGACCTGAAAAAACGAACCGTCCGCAGGTTTTTTGACGAGTATGTTCCCCGCGAGTCCGATCGAATTATGGACGGAGTTGAAAACGAACTAGAAGCGTTTCAGGAAACAGAGTTTAAAGATGTGGACTCGAAGTCGTAGCCACCACAAAGCACTTACCCGTCCTGTGAATTGATATGAGCCTCGCAGTACTAACTGCGAGGGAGTTGTACTTAAATTCGCATGTATCTTATTCCGGACAACCCACAACGTCACATTGTATTTCCCCTTCCAAAGTATAACACTAGAGTTTGTCGAGTGAGCTGCGCTTGTCAGCTCCCAGCTTGCTGGTCTTGCTTCTTCAACTTGGAAGTCTCTGTACCATTTGGCTGCCTTCCTCGTTTGATTGTCAAAACTTTGGTTTGCGCAGTACGAAGTGCATGTTGTCCTCCATACCGTGGTTGCCCCAGTATGTGATACGGAGGACCACCGGAAGATACCAAGGACCCTGCGGCTACGGCTTAACATCAGTGTTTTGAAGTCGACGCCGGCGTGTTAAATATGTTCAAGAAGTCGCAACTGGGGCGGGTGGGAGCGCTACAATGAATCACGTGGAGAATTGGTCGAACGCGACGCCCTTCCCGTCTTTACGGCTGCAGAAATTAAGCGGGAATCAGTTGGTGCGATCCGTGTCCATCGGCAGTGAACAAAAAAAGGGTCGCTTCGTTATCGGTTCCAGCGACACGTGCGACATTGTTGTAGTTGGACCCGGCGTCGCGGCCCGCCACGCTATAGTCGGGAGCACGTGGAATGGGGACATCGTCCTACGACCCATCGCGGGCTATACCGGTATCTACGAGAACAACGCTGTCCGCGATGTGACGCAGACTGTCGCACTTGGCAACAGGACCGCCCTGTTTTTGGGGAATATGCAACTTGTCGTCTGCTGGGATGAAGAGGGGATCGACGAAATTGTCCAACCGCCTCTCGTGTGGAACAACACGATGCTCAATTCTCGAGGGGACGCGCAAGTCTTGAAAGAGGCCGAAGCGCAATCTTGGAAGAAGCAACGGTGGACAGCCTCGCTCGCGAAGAAGAGGATCAGCTTCTCCGAGCACCTCGTCTCGTATGACGCCGAGCCACCTGTATTTCGCAGGTCCTCTGGATCGCTAGTTGATGTAGCTGCCGCTGCAGCGGCCACAGCATCATCATTGCAAGTCGAACAGGAGCGGGAAAGTGCGCAACTGCTCCGGCAGAGGAAGGCAGACGACGCGCTCCTCGACGCGCCCCGGCCGAAGCGCGTGAAGAGAAACGTCTTCGTGCTACAAGAACCGATCCCGCCACCTTCGTGCGCAGGCAGCATGAGCAACGCGTTCAGCGCCTTCCCGGCTTTCATTGTGGGGTACGGTACGGACGCCGCCCACGCGATACTTTCGGATGGCAGGTGATGTCGCCAAGCGGCATCGGCCGAGTGGCAAGATCCTCAATGAAGGGTTGATTTTTTGGCAATGCGAGAGAACCTGCGACCATTGCCCAACGAAGGGCCACGAACACTTTTCGATCTCACACTTCTGCCGAGCGGCATCGTCACCCGAGCGAAAGTTCTCCGTACGTGCCGTGAAAAGGCCGCGTTCGAGCACCGTCCGAGATCCACGACCGAAGGACTACCATGGACGAGGGGTGAAATAAGGGAGAAAAAAGGGGGGGGCGGGCAGCCGGGAAACCGAAACGGATGGTTCGGCGGCTGGCAACCGGGGCGGCCGACTACGAGGTCGACTTCAGCACCGGTGCGGGCGGTGTGCACGTCGCGGAGACGTTCGCGGGTGCTCGCGCCCCGGCGGGGCTGCGGCGGGTCGCGGCCGGAGGCGGGACTGCGGGCCCGTTGCGGCCGGCGGGGGCGGCGGCGGCGGCTGAGGCAAAGTCTCAGTCAGACTCGCGCCCCTCCGCGGCGGTGAACGCGCACTTTGCTCACCTGCCCACTGCACCTGGGCGCCTATCCCCCGCCCCAGGCGCTGGAGGCGCGGTCGCCGTGGACATCGCGCCGGCTGTCGGGTTCCTCAAAACGCGGCAGGAGCGCCTCGACGCCGAGGCCGAGGCCCGTGAAAAAAGGCAGGTTGTCGTCCGGGAACAGAAGAAGCGGGAGCGCGAGGAGAATGAGCAGGAAGAAGACGAACGCGCGGCGCCGCGGAAGGCATGCCGTTTTTCTTGTCGTATAACTGAAAGCATAGACACAAAGATAGCTCAAAGCATCTGCAGAATAACATGAAAAGCCTCTAGGCAACACCCCGTTTTCACATTTCTTGTCGTATAAGAGATCTGAGAAGATTAATATCGCAATGTCTTTCGTGCATTCGCGTCTTAGTTCGACACTAATTATACTTTCCGACGAGGACTAACGCACTCCCGAAAACCCACTACCTTCACCCCTTTCGCGAATCGAAGAATCGTGGAAGTTCTGTATTTCGATGGCGCCATGACACCTGTGAGAACACAGGTGGTATGACTGTTGCGTGACTATCCTGCGTGACGTCCCTCTAGAAGCCGCCCAGCATCGAGTCTGGTCTGCTGGCGGTGGAGGCCTGCCCCGTTTGGCGCCCTCTCTCACTCGGGTGTTCGGGTGTTCGAGTCTGAGTTTCAACAATTCCACGCTTCGAATCGTAGTGAACAGTCTAAGAAGACAAAACTGCGACTACGCACTTTTTCACAGGGTCCTCGAGCAGTGAAACCGGGGGACTGGGAGTGTCCGCAATGCAATTGGAACAATTTCGCTTCGAACAAGGTTTGCTTCAGACGGGATTGCGACGCCATCCGGCCTTTGACAAAGGTATGTTTTGCTTCCGCTCAAGTTGAGAGGCAGTCTGGCAGCTCAACTCCACATGCCGCTAGTACCCGCCCCAAGCTCGTGCTCACAAAAACTCTAAAAAGATTTGTGGGTTGATCCTCGTTTAACAAACGCAGGCTCAGAAGAAGCGGCTGAAAGAGAAAGAGAAGGAAGAAGACGAGCGGTTAGAAAAACGACGGTTGAAAAAGGAGCAGAAAGAGCTGAAGAAACATAAGAAGGAGAAGCGGAAGCGTGCGGTGTCTTCAGATACCGACTCTAGTACAGAGCCGCCTGTGAGGAAGAGGAAGCACGGTGTGAAAAAAGAGGATGATACCAAGAAAGTCAAGAAGGAAAAGAAGGAAAAGAAAAGTGCGAAGAAAAATAAGAAGGAGAAGAAGAAGAGGAAGCTCTCTTCTTCATCTTCGTCTTCGTTCTTCTCGTCGAGTCGCTCGTTCTCGAGCATCAGTGACTGATGCAAGGACAAGGTGAGGAACCGGACGACGACGAGGAACCGGCACACACTCACACGAGAGACAACGACCGATCCCCAGGACAGGAAATCCTTGGTTGAAAGTCCGAACAAAACGTCCTCCCAGCCAGCTTCAAGATCTTCTCCCCAGGCCCCGAGGTCTTGCGCGCGCTTGTCGTTCACGTGGCCCTAACCGTCGTGAGGAAGTCGGTGACAGCCGGTTCGCTTCCGATCCATACCCAGGTACTGTCTGTACCTGCGGGTACTTTTCCCGATCACTCATCGCGCATTATGCGCACGTTAGTCCAGTTAGCCGTATCGCAGTCTATCTAATCAGTTTCGATACCCCAGGGCGAGAGTTTGCCGCGTCGGCATAAGTCGTGATTGTGTTTAACCCCTGCTCTGAGACGCTTTTGCATCGGTGATGGGTTTGCCGTTTGCTTCGCGAAAATTCCGCCTTCTTGCCTCCCCTTGCCCTCCCTCCCGCGCGGAAGAAGCCAGCTCGTCAGCGACACTTCTGCCAGCTAGCCCGCGTTTTCTGCATGTTTCTTGCCATCATTCGACTGATCCTGAGCCAAGCCAAACTAAGGCCTTACGCATTGTTGGCGCCCACACCGGACTTCGCTTGCTGTGAAAAGTATTTACAGGTCGACGCGATGAACGCGATACCACCAGTTTGTTGCCCAAGCTAGAGTTAGTGATCCACGGAACATGGCCTTGAGGAGAGCAAGAGTGAGGGCGCAGCAAGGGCCAGGCGGTTTCGTTTTGTGACATAACCTCTCTTGCAACGCACCCTTTTAAGACTTCGCCCGTCCTTTGCCCGCACCGCTCGCCGCCTGGCGAGAGGACACATGAAAAGAAAATGATGAAAGTCGGGAACGTCAAGGACTACGAGCTCCTCTGTCGGCTGACAACCGAGGCGAGTGCCGGAGTCTTTGGTGAAGTGTGGAAGGCGCGGGTCAAAGTTGACGGGAAATGCGGCTTGAACTCGTCGACGCGCTTCGCGTGCGTTCGTGTGCTGGCGTTTGACCCCGTGAATTCGGGGGACACCGACACCGAATACGCGGCCGCCGTGCTGCAAATTCTGTCGAAGGCGGTGGGGGGCTACGATGGCATCGCCGGGGTTTGCGCGCCGTCCGCGATTGCTTGCTGCGAGCTGACCCGGACCGGGTGGATCATCTACCCGTACCTTCCGCACAGCTCGCTGTCCGAGTGGCGGCGGCGGGAGCACACGCTGCAGTTCACGGAGTGCGTCATCGCCGCGATGCTGAAGCAGGTGCTCGCCGCGGTGGGGGCGATGCACGCGCGGGGCAAGTGGCACGGCCACATAAAGGCGGGCAACGTGCTGCTGTCCGCCGGCGGCGAGATCACCATCTGCGATGCGGGCCTCGCGTTGTTGGAGGACACCCTCGTCAACCCCGTCCCGTCGCCTGTTCGCCTGTCGCGGTGCTCGAAGCACGGCGGCTCCCTCGCCGCACCTGCCCGCGAGACGCGGCGCCGGCCGGCGAAGTCGGCATACAGCAACGGGCGGCCCGCCCCGAACGGCGGGCCCGCCGCCGGTCCGGTGAAGACGGTGGTCGAAACTTCGCCCCACTGGCTGGCGCCCGAGGCCATCGCGGCGGGGTCGATGGCTGCGACCCCCCATCCGATCCAGGCCGACGTGTGGAGCATAGGCATCCTCGCGTACGAGTTAGCCACCCGCAACACGCCGGTAGAAACCTCGGTGCCGGCCCAGAGGGCGGCCGACGCCATCGTCGGAAGAGGCGGCGGGGACGTCACCGGCGGCGCGATCGAGGCGGCGCTGCCGCTCTTCCAAAAGGACTTCACCGACTTCCTGGCGCAGTGCCTCCAGCGCGACGCGTTGGTCCGCCCGACGTGCCAAATGCTGCTGCGCGACGCTGCCCTGATCACCAAGTCGTCGCGCCCGCCGATGCCGCTGAGGCTGGCGCAGGTCGTCGGCGACCCTCCGCCGGCGAAGCAAGACGGCCGGGGCAAGCATAACGTGCGGAAGGACAAGGACACGAGCCGTGCCGGGCTTGGTGCGACGTCGTCGGCGAAGGAGCCCGTGAGAGATTTCCCGGACCCGCCGCTGGTGTCGATCGGCCGCCTCGCGGACTCGACGAAGTCGGTGCATTTGCACATGCACAGCCGGGGGGGCGACGCTGCGCGGGACGACGTGCAGGCGAGGGAAGGTTCGGCGGGCGACGAAACGCGATCGTCGCGGATTGTGCCGAAGCTGCACCTGTCGATGGTCGACGCCGGGTTTGACCTGCCGCGCGAGCGCGGCGGAGCCGAGAAGGGCGGCGGCGGCGGGGACCGGAGCAACCACAGCTCGGTGAACGACGACGCATCCTTCGGGGGCAGCCGCCCGTGCAGCGCGCGCGACCGGAGCCTGGCGGTGCCGGTGCCGCCGCGCGGCGGCGGCGGCGAGATGCAGCCGTTCGGCCTGTGCAAGTCGAGCTTCAGCGCCTCCCCCCGCGACGCCATTCCCATGGACCGCCGCCCGCCGAAGGCATCGCAGCCGGACTACGCCGAGTCGCAGCTGTCGTCGACGCCTCCGCACGACTCGTACCTGTACACCTTCTCGTCGTCCCTCCCCCGTTGCGGATCGTACCAGTCGCAGCCGCGGTCGCCTTTGCGGTGCCACTCCAAGTCTTCGTCTCCCGTCGAAAACGGGCGCGCGGCGGCAACTCCAACGCATGATCTCGAACGTATCGAGAGCACCGACGCGAAGGATAAAGATCTCCTCATGCTCCGCACTGTCCTCGCTCCGTCTCTGGATGCGGTATGGCTCTCCTTCTTGAACCAGCACAGCCCGGACCGTATGTGGAGTCTGGAAAATGGCGGCTGCAAAAATTGCTACCGGCACCCACTGCTCGTCAACCCATGCTCGGGTCACAAATAACACTCCACGAAGGAACGTACTTGGTGTCGGTCACAACCCAAAACGAAAGCGTGCACCAAATATACAACCCGTAGCCATATAGCCCTTTCTTGCTCTAAGAGAACCCATTCATGAACGGTCACACGGAGACCCTATCCCCCCGGAATTTCAAGCGAACATTAACTCTAAATAACTTGGAGTTGAAAGTGAGTTTCACAAACACGATAAAAACAGGTACTGGACGATGTGCCCGCCAGCACCGCCCGGCAGCTCTTTGAAATCATCGGCGAGCTGCAAGACGTCCTAACCATCGTGGGCCACAAGTGCGCAGAATCGCATCACCATCTTGTGCGGGATATTATGCAACACGTGGAGAGGTTTGTCCCGTTTCCGCTTACAGAGTCTTGCACTCTCTTTTTTTTATGGTAACAAGCTTGCTTGTCTATCACTCATTCCACGAAACGTGTCACAGATTTTGCTTCCTGCGATCCGCCATGTTTAGGCCAAATTTTGAGCAAAATTCGGGGAAAAAAATCGGGGTGGCCGGCTCCGCTACGTCCATCGCTGCGTTGCTCAGCACCCGCATCGCGGTTGCGCTGAACGCCGAACGTGCGTTGCCACTTGCAACCGCTGCTGGAGCGCATGTGCAGTTACAGTACTGTAAGCATCGCTCCGAGCAACTTGTCAGTCGTGTCACTCCCCACTGCAAGAGCCCCCCTCGATCCTGGAGGAGCTGTACGTGTGGGTAGTTATGAGGCGTTCTGCTTGCGATCGAAGGGGTTTTCCTTGGCCCGAGGCCAAGGGCTGCCGGAAAGAACGAGTTGCAACGACCGACAACCTGACACACAGCTCGCACATACCGGCACTGCGGTCCCTGTCGTCCCCTCCACCGTTCTACCCGTCGGAGGGCACCGACTCGCCTTTCTGCTCGCTCAACGTCGACCATACCCGGAGGTACGCCTTTTTGAGTACGCACCTGCGTTGCAGGAAAATACGCGAGGAGGCCGCTAGTTGCGGTGAAGCCTCAACGGTGTGAAGCGCGCATAACACCAGCGACCCCTCTATTTTTTGGACCATCCAGTTCTTTCCTCGTGTAGCGGGCAAAGCCGGGATGTGCCGCGCACCGTACATCCGGGAAGTTTAAAACCACCCAGCAGCTACCTCGCTCGGAAGTTTCTGTCGAAGTACACACCTGTATTTGGTCACGACTAGCAAAACGCGCCGTCCCCATGGGATCGCGGAACGGCACGCGACGTGCAGCTCGCTGCACGAACCGTCCTGTTCCACACCGTAGTATAAACCTGCTGCCCGTTGAACACTGATGTTCGTTTCGGACCGCTGCTCACGGACGTCAGCTGGCGAGGCTCACAGTTCAGAAGCGCTGCTCGTGGAAGTGCCGAGCCCGGTGGAGCAAACTTGCTGAGGAACTCTGCAACGTGTTGTTGCACCCACCGCCCTTACGTCGTGGAACGCTCGCAAGACACTACCCGTCGTGAAACACGAACCACGGATATCGGTAAAAGGGAAGTGTCGGTGTCTTTGGACAACGCCCTTGACCCCCTATTATGGGTTTCACGCGTCTCACATCGCCAAGCACGTGTTCAGCTGCCGCATGCTTTAGCTGCTGTTTGCGCTTGGATCGGCGCCGAGCGGCTGCTTTCTGTCACTCGTTTGTTTGCATAGATTGCTCCTTTCTTCATCCCCGTTGAAACTTGACTCCCCAAGTCTCAACGGTCCCACCGGAGACTCCAAAAGTACCGGTCCTTTACGCCGCAAAAAACTCTAGAATGGACCACTGCGATTCCTTCTGCGCCTGCCTAGTAAATCGATGCCGGTTGTACTTACAGCCGGCTCATCAAGCCTTGTCGGGCCGAATGAAGGGCTTGGGCGACGGAACGCCCACTTTTTGATTCTCTTTCCATTTCGGCCCTTCCAAGGTACTTACAACAGCCCCCTCCCTCCAAAAGTTTCACTCGTGAAGACCCCCTGCCTTTCATGGTCGAATGGTGGTTTAGAAAAGAAAACAAAGTGCACGTCGCAGAAGAACAATCGAAACGAAGAGAAAAACGGTTACGTGTCCTCCGCCCAGCAGAGTTAGAGCCAAATACCCTCCCTCCGAGGAGATCTTCCTGCAGGTGGAGGAGCAATCTTCCTGTATCTTTTCGCCACGGCAGCAAGTATCAAGACTACCGTGCACGAAAACCTCGCGTCCCCCAAAAAAGGCACAGCGACCTCAACCCTTATGCAAAACACGTATACCAAGTATACTCACAAACAGTCTGAATGCACGCAACCTTTGGAGGCAGCCCCTGAACTCAACCATCGCCGGGTGGGAGCTAGTCTGACACGTGCTGCCGTGGGGGGAAAATTAGCAACCGAAACAAATTAGAAGTTCCACTTGCCCCGCTTCCCCGCGTCTCTTGGACCAAACGGGCCTGCCTGGCAGCGTTCTGTCGAAACATTAAAACACGCTTCCCCTCCCTGCCCGCAGGCAGCCCAACCAAGTTCCCTTTTTACGTACCGGCTGCGCACAAAAAACAAACTTAATTGCGCGAAGTCGTAGTTCCTACAACACCCTCGTGGAAGTGTGTAAGAACTAGAAGCCAAAACAGGCGAAGTTTGCAAAATGTTGTAAGAAGGTGTCCCCTTCATTGAACCGAGTCCCCCTCCCTTGGTGGCATCAAACGACGTTGAGAGGGAGCGGACCGTGTTCTAGGACCAAGACTTCCCTGTCTCCTGGAGTCACCAATGAGGGAGGTTAAACTTACTTGTTATCCGAGGGAGAGGATGGGTGGTTCTGCGTTTGCTAATAAAGATCTCAAGCTCGGCTGGCCGCAAGCATACTGAATTCTACTGAACATGCTGAAAAACAACCCACCCCCCAATACTCACGCTGCTGTCCAATCTGCAGGCACTCAGGTTCTGCGCTGATGGTCCCCGTTAGGTGTCCGTGGCTTACAGGACCGAAACACGGCGCAGACGGGACCAGTGCGGTGTGTTGGGCACATATCCATTCCAAGCACGTCTTGCAAGCCCCCCCCAACCGTATTTCAACGACAATTTCAACACCCCAGCAAACAACGAACCCTAAGAGAAACCCGCCGCGAAAGAGCAGAAGGCGGGCAAGCCAACTCTTCCTCCTGTTCTCTTTTCCCGCCCTCGTTTTCTTATGATGGACCGCCACCATGGCTGTACCGGGTAACGGATAATTCGGGCCACATATAGGCCGCTGGTGCGCGACCAGTATCGACAGAGCGACCAAATAATGATGCACAGATGGGAGCAAATTCAGCAGCCGGGTCCCACTTATCGTAGAGCAGCCGAAGGCCTTGCGGTCAACGGGCATCAGCGCGAATGTCCATTTGTTTTGACCATACCCCCAAAAAACGCGGCCCGCGTCACCCCGGAACTCGTGCAGATTGTACCTCGATGCATCGAAGAAGAGAACCCGCAGATTCGAGATCCCGAACCATTGACCAGCGCGCTGTCAGCACAGAAGTAAAAACAGAGCCCAAGAACGAGGTCCCACCCCACATCCAGTGCGCCGCATCACCCGACACTAGACCCCCCTGCCTCGTGCATATCGAGCTCTGGATGCGACACGGCAAGCACATCGATTGCAGATTCTTTGCATTCCACGCAAGCAGCACAGACCGCACAAATTGCCCGGCATTTGCCATGTGCTCAGCGCTATTCGGTGTCACCCGAATTCGCTTGAGTTCCGCTGGGCATAGATCAATTCGAGAGCGAATCGACCAAAATCCAGTTGTTCGTCCGCTCGGATTCCGACCCCATGGAACGCAGCGGGCGAACGAAGGAGCAAGGATCCGCAGAAAAACACGGTTCGCTCGCCATTCGAGGCCACGGTACTGATGCTCTCTCTGAGAATTGGTTCAGACCGAGGTAATCGCCTGTGGCCACACACTTCCCCCCAAAACAGCCTTTAACTCTAAAAACAGCAGTCCCAGGAGGGCGCTGCCGGCTGTCGACCCTCGAGTCCACCGGACGCGGATGCTTCTGAAAACCCGTTCACAGATGCTTCTCCATCCCCCAGAACACAAGGATGAGGAACAGCGTTGCATTTATTGTCGCTTTTCCGTCTTCGACTACCGGCTTACTTCACAAACCCTCGTCAGCATTGTAGAACGCTTGGCGACACCAGGGGAACAGGACTCAAAACTGTGACCCGAAAACAGGTGGCGACTGCCGACCATGACGGGTGCTTGCACCAGGAGTTTGGAACAGCTAGTCAGGCCAAGCTCATTGCACAGAGAGAGCTTGCCACATCCTCGGGTGGGATGTGCCGCCTGTGTACAGACACTCAGCTGTTGCACGGGGCCGAAAATTCCGTGCAGCTATCACCGCAAGATGAAAACAGAAGTCTTGAGCCGAGTGCCGGATGGAGAAGCTGACAGCCCCACCCTCTATCCGTCCCCCGAAGGATCCCGCCCCACCCGCCCATCGAAAAGGAGTCAACTTCGCTTCAGACGTTACCCACTCAAAGCCCTGAACTTACACACACACACACACACACACACACACACACACACACACACACACACACACACACACACACACACACACACACACACACACACACACACACACACACACACACACACACACACACACACACACACACACACACACACACACACACACACACACACACACACACACACACACACACACACACACACACACACACACACACACACACACACACACACACACACACACAAGGGCCGAAGGATATTCCGTTCGGGACGCACATGTCTCTGCACGACAGGCGGTCTCGGCGCGGGGTGCTGTTGATAGGACCACCAGGCAGCGGGACAAGGTACTAGGAATGCTGCGAACAGTGGTAGCCGAGGCGAGTCAAAGGCTAGAAAGAGAGCAGCCCGGGGCGATGACTTTGGCCGAGAGAAATGCAAGAGGCGCACTTCAAAAGAAGGTATCCAGGGGGTACCTGCCGCAGAATGGTCCTACAAGCCACGACGAAGGCGGACGCGACGAGCTGGAGCGGTTATTGGAAATGGTAGAGGTGCTGGAAGGTTCGCAGCGCGAAGCGGTCTCCGCATTGAAGCAGCAGCGAACGCGGCGGTGGAAAGACCAGATGCAGAAGGCGTGGAACAGCGGTGACAAAGGCGACATATACCGGTTTCTTGCGGGAAGTCGAGAAAGCCCATCGGTGTTCCTGCGGCGACGAGACGGATCTCTGACGGCGTGTCCGGGTGAGATCGACGAGATGTTGAGGGGCCCCGAAGCATGGGGTGGTATCTTTCAGAGGTACACCGACATCCAGGAACCGCAGTGGGAGGCTTTTAAGACGCACTACGCGCGGTACCTGCCGGCCCCCCAACAAATGGAACACAAGACCATCGGCGCGGCAGACGTTAGCGCAGCACTCAAGCGAATGAAGACGACCTCTTCGCCCGGACTGCACGCGTGGCGTGTCTTCGAGCTGCGACAACTACCCGCCGAAGTCCTGCAACTAATGGCTGAAGCGATGAACCGAGTCGAGAGCGAGGGGCAATGGCCAGAACAACTGATGCACGCGATTCTGCACCTCTTGCCGAAGCCCGAGAGCACAGGAGACCCGCTATCGCAGCGGCCAATATCTGTCACACCGGTACTGTACAGAGTCTGGGCGGCGATCCGTGCACAAGAGGCCTTGGAATGGATGGATAAGGTAGCGCCCAGCGGGCTGCACGGGTGCCGGAAGAAACATGGGACGGACGACCTAGTCTGGCACCTCGCAGGTCTCATAGAGCAGGCGCACGTGACGGGGGATCCCCTCTACGGTCTTGGGCTGGACTTTAAGAAGTGCTTCGACTCGGTGCCGATAGATATCGCCTTCCGGCTAGCGGAGGAGCTCGGGTTCCACCCAACAGTGCTGAGAACTCTGCGAGCGGCCTACTCCAGCATGCAGCGCCATTTCCGAATTGGAGCCGTGGTCGGAGAAGGCTTCGTACCGACTAATGGAATTATGCAGGGGTGTCCATTGAGCGTGATACTGATAAACGTTCTTATCAGTGTCTGGATGCGGCACGTAGCAGACATCGAGGCGACCATTCCGTTGTCTTACGTTGATGACGTTTACGCGTTGATGAAGAGCCTCGCGAAGCTGCAAGAGGCAGCCAAGAGGTCAGGAACATTTGCGGGGCTGACAGGAATGAAGGTGTGTACGCAGTCGAAGTCCCTGTGGTTCACAACTGCGCGGGACGCTCCGGAGCAGATAGTGTACGCCGAGAGCAAAGGGAACGAAGAGGCGGACGTACAGCCGGAGACGATAGCAAGGCGAACAACCTTTGACGTACTTGGAGTAATGCTCACGACGAAGCAAGTTGAACCGAGCAAGCCGCTCCGACCGTCAAAGCGGGTGGCGCAGCGAAACGCGATGGCCGAGACAGTGTTGAAGAGAGCGGCCTGCCTCCCGCTACCGGCTAGTGCGCGAGACCTTGCCGTAAGCATGACAGCAGGGGCAAAGAGGTTCTACGGTGCAGCCGTAACGGCGATTGGCAAAGGGGAAGTCGACCGCTTGAGAAGGGGATTTACGGAGGCGGTATGGACGGGGCCGCCACGACGAGCTCAGGAAGCAGTGCTACACATCCTACACCACGGGCACAGGCTGGACCCGGGAGTCGTACCGGCCTACAGGAGAGTCACAACCTGGGCCGAACAGGTCCAAAAGTGGGACTACGCCCGAGCGTTGGCGGAAACAGCATGGGCCCACAACGACGAACTGGCAAGGCTACATGGGCCCTTCGCTTTCCTGAAAGAAGCGCTCAACGTACTCCAGTGGAGGTGGGTGACCCCGACAAGCGTCGCGTACGTGAATGAGGTAGGAGAAGGAGTCGTGCATGATGCAGCGGTCCTGGGTAATTCGCGCCTCCTGCAACATGACTTGAGACATGCCCTGCGTTTGCGGGAAATGGCGCGACTGGCGACAAGGAGGGGAAATGACTATGGAGGCGTCCAGGGCGGAGTCGATTTCGCAGCAACGAGGCACGTTTTGGAAATGCGGAACTCACCACTCACCGCGTACCAGGCCGGTCTGCTGAGATCGGTAATCGCAGGAGCCACGCCGGTCACGGGACGAACAGGACTAAACGCAAGCGAGTGCCCTTACTGTGACACACAGGTCCCGGAGACGGTGGAACACCTGTTTTGGGAATGCCCCGCCTGGGAGACAATACGCTCAAAGTACGGGGAGCTAAGAACCGTGCAACACAGGTGGCCGCCATGCTTACGGTTGTGCGGGGTGGCTCCCGCTTTCCACGACCCGAATCTCTTACCCACCGAACAGGGAAAGAGGCTTCAGCTGCTTGAGAAACTGCACTTTTACTTCGTGGAGGTGCTGTCTGCACGTCAAGGGGCAGATGACATGCTGGACAGGTCTACACGGCACCACCGAACGCTTGAGTATCCGCGACGATGGAAACCAGCAGAACCACACAAACTGGCTGTGCCGGACGTTGCGCCTTCGGCAGTACTCACCCAGTGGAAGTACGGCCCGGAGATGTGGATGGCGTTCACGGATTGGCTGAGGGAATTGAAATGGGCGCCGCCGGGGCACGAACTCGGGGTAAGCTTTGTGGAGTTGGCGGTGGACTTCGAGTTGCGCACCGGACGCCGCCTCCCAACGCTCAAAAGTAGATACTACACGGCGGTGCCACAACACACGAAGAAGGCCACAACAGCACGACAGACTCTGCCAGAAGACGCCGCAGCTAGTTGCGATGTTGCAATCTACTTTGACGGAGGAGCGAGGGCCAACGGGACTGCCTTTGCCGTGGCGGGCGCAGGAGCGGTACTGTACAAGGAGGGCGTCAAGTACGCACAAATAGTGCTCCCGCTGCCAAACGTGCGCAGTAACAACGTGGCCGAGTACGAGGGATTTCTCGCGGGGCTGCAGCTCCTGGAGGATGCTGAAGGAACGGAAGGAGCGCAGTGTGTAATTCGCGGAGACTCGGCGCTGGTAGTCGGGCAAACCACGCGGCAATTGGCGTGTTCAGAAGACTTGAAGCCATTGCTGACGCGAGCGGTGGCAAAAATAGTGGCCCTGCGACAGCGGCTTTCCCTGCGGGTAGAACACGTGAAGCGCGAGCAAAACACCGATGCGGATGCTCTGAGCAACGCGGCAATGGACCTCGTGCAAGGCCAACGACCAACGCGGGAGCAGCAGGAAGCGGAGCTGCAGTCCTTCCGTGCCTCCGCACTCGGAAAAGCGATGAGCCTAATTGAGTTAGGCTCAGCATTCAAGAAGGTAACTGGACGACAGTGGTTCAGTGGCCACGAAGCAACAACAACGATCTTAACTGCCGTCGGAGGATCAGTTGTAAGGGGAGCGTCGCGGCGGGCGCAACTTTCGGATGAGACGGACGAGGTGATCCGGGAACATGTGCAGAAGATGGGCACAGCGCAGGCGGAGACCAACTTGTACCCGCAGCACCTGACGTGGGCGGCAACCTATCTGCCGGAGAAACAGAGAGTGGAGATGGTAGAGAGAGTAACAGGCGCTGGACCTCGCAGAGGGTCACCACCCAAGAAGGCACCGGAAGACGCGGTGAACACATCCCGCCCTGGAGAAATATGTGTGCAACACCGGAAACCACGCTGCAAGGACTGTACAAAGAAGCGTTTGCCGGCGGAAACCTGTTGCCGGTTCAAACAGCACCACCGTGAGGGGGACGGCCTGCGACCACGAATGCTCTTCTGCCCTGCCCACAGATTGGGACGCTGCGGTGATTGCACAGCGGGCGGCCTGGAGATCGTGCATTGCTGCCAAAGGCATCACCCACAGAAAAACACAGACCCCCACGCACAGCCTGGGGGAGCATCTGCAGTAACGTGAAACCGGAAGAAGCGTGGACGTCTCTCGTACAGGAAGGCACCACGTTAAAACGGGTCCGCAACACACACACACACACACACACACACACACACACACACACACACACACACACACACACACACACACACACACACACACACACACACACACACACACACACACACACACACACACACACACACACACACACACACACACACACACACACACACACGTGGACGTCTCTCGCACAGGAAGGCACCACGTTAAAACAGGTCAACAGAACACACACAAGCACAACTGGTCGAAAGATACCAACCTCAGTACCAAATCGTCGGAAACAAAAAACAGATTCAACCAACTTCTTCTTCAGCGAACTTTGGGAGAGGGGTTGGGCACTGCGCCTGCGGGGGCGCTTTTTACCTGGTTGTCCGGAGGGCTGACGCATGCCCGTGGTCCCGCGATGCGGAGTCGCAGGGGACGGGCGGGGCGGCGGCGGGGGAAGCGGTCCGGGGGGCCGGCAGACGAGTGTGGGCGGGGCGCGGCTGAACAGCGAGAAGGGCGCGCTCGTTGTCGCCGGGGCGGACGCGGAGGCGAGGGGGGGTCCGACGAGTGTGGGCGGGGTGCGGCCGATAAGCGAGAAGGGCGGGCTCGTTGCTGCCGCTGCCGGGGTTGACGCGGAGGCGATAAGCGAGAAGGGCGGGCTGGTGCTGGCGGCAGTGGAGGAGGGAGCGAGGAGAGGCAGCGGCGGGGGTGGCGTGACGAGTGTGAGCGGGGTGCGGCTGATAAGCGAGAAGGGCGGGCTGGTCCTGGCGGCGGTGGAGGAGGAAGCGAGGCGAGGTGGCCCTCCGCGCGGCTCGCGGCTGGGCGAGGCGGCGGCGCGGGCGCGGAACCTGAGTGTGGCGCTGCCGCCGGTGCACGTCGAGATCGAGCGGCTGCGGCAGGCGGCGGCGGGCAGGTCCGACAAAGTCGACTTCGAGGCCGACCCGTCGATGCTGCCGCCGCCGACGCTCGCTGACGTGCTGCAAGGCACGGCGCCCGACGCCGACGGGCTTCCCGCCATCTCCAACCGGCGGGGCGTCAACGTGCAGCTGCTGCGCAAGGCGCACATGATGGAGCAGATCCGGACCCTGCCCGTCAACGACAAGCTCCGCGCGTGGATCGACGAAGCTTCCGTGCTGCAGAGGCGCTGCGAGTTTGACGACTCCGCCGACACCGACCGGGGTCCGGCGGGCGGATCGCCGGAGAGGGACGGAGAGCTCGCAAAGATCGTCGCCAGGGTGCGCGCCTCGATTGACACCCTCAAAAACGTTCTCGCCGGCCTGTCACCGGCGGCGGCCCTTGACGATGCCCTCCGCGACCACAAGCGGGAGACCCTGCAGCAGCAGCAGCAGCAGCAACATCAACAGCAGCAACACCAGCAGCAGCAGCAGCTCGCGCCCGAGCCGTCGCCATCAAAGTTATCTGTCGGCAGGTCGCGGGCTACGCGGAGGTCGCTGCTGACGAGCAACGATTCGGTCATGGAGCAGCACGTGCGGGGGCAGTTGCAGAGCTTCGGCATGAAGCCAAGGGCGGGCGGCGTGTCCCCTCGGGTGGAGGAGGGAAGCGCCGCCGCGTCGTCGGTCGAGTCCGCCGTGCACGCTCTGCGGCTGACCGTCGTCGACTGGCTGCAGCAGGCGGCCGCGAAGCCCGAGCTCTTCCTGGCGCGGACCTCCGGGAAGAAACGGCGGGCCGACGGATCGTCGTCGCTGTACGCGTCGGACGACGACACCGAAGACGACGACGACGACCCGCGCCTCGTGAAGTCGGCCGCCGCGTCGAGCTTCTTCGCCCAGGGCTCGGGCAGCGGCAAGTCCGCCGGGTCCCCGCGCTTCCGCGGCCCGCCCGACGCCGCCGCCGCGAACCCCGGCGGCGGCCCCCCCCCCGACGCCGCCGACCCCCCTCCCGCAGGGGCCCCTGCGGTCGCCTCGTCGTCCGCGTCGCTGTTCCAGGCGGCGATGACGCCCGTCGACGCGTCCACCTCGCACGCCAGCCCGCTGCTCGCCGCGGCGCAGCAGCACCTGAACATGGACTACTCGTTCGGCTTGTCCGCCGCCGCCAAGCGGGTCGGGTTGACGCTGTCGCCGGCGCAAATTCGGGAGGTGCTGACCGAGTTCTACCACCAGCCGAAGCACCAGACGACGGCGGCGATGAAGAAAAAGCAGAAGTTCCGCCTTGAGCGCCGGTACATTGACGTCCTGAAGAGAGAGTCCGAGCAGGTGTGTTGCAGCCCGACTCTTGTTGTCTGCGGAAAATGGTTGCGGGGCCCTCGTGGCAGTCCTGAAAACTCTCGTACTGCTCGTGCAAAGAAAATAACTATTTATGTCCACCGCACCCTGCAGGTTGCTCGTTTGAAGATGAAGATGGCGGCGCTTGAAGAAGAACTCGAAGAACAACGGAACGTCGTGCAAAGTGCCTCCGAAAGAGGCGAACCGTACGAGAGTGTGCAGATGTTGACGAACCGCGTGAAGCGGGAGAGAGCGTTGGTTGAGTCAATCTCAGCGAAGCGCGTGAAGGAGTTAGAAGCGAAGGTCGAAGAGATGGAAGACGTGTTCAACGAGGTGCGGGAACAGTCTGACAGCGGCTTGATGCTGACGGACAAGCTCAAGACGGACTACGAAGGCCTGCTGCGCGACCTGCAAGTCATCCGGACAGAGTGGGCGAAGCGGGCCGAGCAGTTCCGCCAGAAGGAGAACGAGATGCAGATCATGCAGCAGTCGCGACGAAAAGACGATCAACTGTGGAGGGCCCGCCTCCTCGAAATCTCGCGGGCCGTAGTCGGCGCGATGGTGACACTGCCCTGTGCGCTGATGACGATCAAGTCGTCGCTGCCACACGGCATGAACGCCGTTGCGGACTCGATCGACATGACGTTCGAACCCCTGCTTACACTCATCGCGACCACAACTCAGTTCGCACCTCAAGAAGGCTTCAAGCAGACCCTCCGCGGGGTGGAATCCATCATCCGCAACTTTGGGGTCAGCAGCTCACCCGCCCCGGATGGAGAAGATGCACCACCACCCGGCGATGGCAAAGCTGAAGGCACCGTCAGCGGACTCGACGAATCCGCGCGGCAGCCTATCGCCTTCGACAGCAAGCTGGTGGAGCAGCTGCAAGAGAAGCTCGAGATGCTCGCGACGGAGAACCGTTCGAAGTTCCGCGAGATGCGCTACATCAAACACGTCATTCAGTACGTCTGCTCGCAAGGCGACGCCCTCATCGTCAACGGGGCCGCAGAGTTGCCGAGGGACGAGGATGACGGCCAGTTTCCGCCTCGTTCGGTAGTCGCGCAGGACAAGGACTATGCATACGCCTGGATCGACGAGCGGAAGATGCTCGACGAGTTCCTGAGCAACCTCAGCCGCTTCGTCACGCACGGCGGCGCGAAGCCCAACTCCGTCAACAGCCTCATCTCGGTGCTGGGCTACTGGAAAGGCGGCGTCGCCGACCAGTTGCACGACGCCAACGACCACCACGCCCAGCAAGAGAACGAAGCGCATACACAGCTCGCCCGCGCTGGCTCGAAAATTCAGCGCAAAGCCATGACGCGGAGGGCCTCTATCGTCCAGACCATCATCGCTACGTAAACGTCGGACCACGTGCCGTTCTTCTTTTGTTGGATTATAAGCTTGTGAAGAATGCTGAACCGACAGGTTAGCCTCACCCACCGTCCAGAAAAAAAAAACGAAGCAGTACGTTGCTGACCCAACATGGGCACCTGCTTTTGTTGTTGCAATTCTGGGTGTAAGCGTTCAACAAATCCTCTCGAGGCTCAAGCATTGACACGTCGCCCGTGTGCAGGAGTACACGCTTTATCGCGCAGCACTGCTGCTCTCGCCCGAGCAATTTTTTCTCACCCAACCTGTGCTAGGCCGCTTGCGGCTACAAGCCCGCGCACTGCGAAGTGGGGCTTGGAGCAGGACACTGAGTGGCTTCAACTGCGGTGGTCTGCACGTCCCGCAGCGCCCGGGGGAGGGCGGGGCCTCTTTGCCAAGAAGCGCCCCACCGACCCCATCGCCTTGCCTCTCTGCGATTGAGTTCGTCCGTTCGTCCCTTTTTCACGCACTTTTCATTCGTAATGGAAGCCTGAGCAGGAGACCAGTGAGCTGTGACAGAGGAAATCGTAGAAGAAAACACAAGAAGCCGCAGCTGGAGAAGTTGCAGGCACAGTGGACGGAGCACTTGTTGTGAAGCGTGTCGCCAACATATTGTGTTGAGGTGTCCTTGACTTGAAAGCAAGACATAATACCAGCTGCAAAGATGTGCACTGGCAGAACGGAACGCAAGCACTCGTTCGGGGGCGTGCCCGGAAGAACAGTCTCTGCAAACAAACGAAAGCAGTGACGCATCGGCAGTCCGTCAGGATGGAGCTGACGCCGGGAGCATCAACCGCCGCGGCGGCAGCCGAGAGACATTCTTTCACTGCACTCTTCAAACACCGCGCCGCGCGGTGCCCACCACCACTACTGTCGGACTCAACGTGGCGCCGCCTGTCTTTTTACTGGCTAAATACTAGTTTGACTCAGCCGTATAACCCTGGTGTCGGTCACTACAGTCCTTACATGGTTACAAAAGTCCTGCCCAACCGACAGTGATCACTGTATTCGCTGATACCCGTCTTTCGATACCCGCCTCAAGGTCAAGCTGAAACTCAAAACTACCGGCTTCTTAAAACTCGAAGCACTAGTCTGACTCAGCCGGGCATTGTGATCCCTGGACACCAAGCGGTGTTGCGATGCCTGGAACCCGAATGGTCGGCCTAAACATAAACTAAGATTTCCGCTCACACAATGAAATTCACGCACCAGGAAAAGAAGGGGGAACCGATCAAGAAGGAAGACACCCAAAGAAGCGGATACTGGAACCCACGTAACAATGCTCGCCCGGCACCGCACGACGCTGGGGCAGCTGGCCCGAAACTACTGCACAGCCCCTAGCCAAAAGGCCGCCCCGCAGCCGGACACGCTGCCGACGGTGCAGCTGAATTCGGGCTCACCGAAGAGGATGCCGATGATCGGCTGCGGGACGTTCACCGGAACGCGAAAGACGCAGAAGGTCGAAGAGGGCGCGATGAAGGCGAACACGCTGAAGTGGTTCAGCCTCGGGGGCCGCATGCTCGACGCTGCGCAGAACTACCTCAACGAGGCCGAGATCGGCGAGGCGATCGAAGAGGCGATCCGGACCGGGTTGGTTACCCGTGACGAGATCTGGGTCACGTCGAAGCTGAACAACCCGTACCACCGAAAGGAACACGTGCGCCCGGCGCTCGAAAAGTCGCTGCTCGACCTCGGCGTTGACTACATAGACTTGTACCTCATGCACTGGCCCACTGCCTTCGTGTACGTGCCGTTTGGTGAGGACAAGAACAAGAAGGGATTCAGCTTGGACTATGAACCGGACATGTGCTCGAAGGTGACTGGTGTCGAGTGGTCGGAACTCAACGGCCGCTGGCCTCCTCCGCATCTCGACTACGGCGTCAGCATCCACGAAACGTGGGGGGCCATGGTGGAGCTGCACAAGGAAGGCTTGATCAAGAACATCGGCGTCTGCAACACGCCCGTCGCCCTCCTGCACGAGCTCATCGCTGGTTCGCCGGAGGTGAAGCCCGCTGTCGTGCAGCACGAGGCGCATCCCTACTGCCAGCAATGGGGACTGCTGAAATACTGCCAAATGAATGGCATCCAGTTCCAAGGCTACTCGCCGCTCGGCTACGGTTTCATGGCAAGCGCAGCAGAAGTCAGCGTCCTCCGTAACCCCCACCTTGAGAGAGTATGCGCTTCTTTTTTAGGACTAGCTATCTTGCTGGTTGCCCTACAATTGCGAAATCTAAAAAGACGTTGACAACACGATGCAGCCTGACAACTACATTTTGAGAACACAAATCACCCCAGCACGCGGACAAAAACCGCCACTCGTGACGCGGGCTGGCTAAGAACTGCCACCACTGGAGAGAGACAGATCACTCGACAACGCCAACCTTCTCAACAGACTGTCTTCTTCCAAACGAGAGTCTAGAAATGCCTAGGAAATGCCTTGCAAAGCACTCTCGAAACCCCGCACACCGTTCGATAGCCTTGTTTTCAATCAATTCCTTTCACAGATTGCCGCGAAGCACGGTCTCCAGCCTGGACCTGGCGGTGTAGCAGCTGTTTGCCTGCAGTGGGCGACGCAGAGAGGTTCCGCTGCTGTGTATGTTTTTTTTTTTCCCGTGCTTCTTTCGCGTCGCCGGGCGGGGAGGAGCTGTTTCCCCCCAGTACTAACTTCAATAAAAAAACGAGCCACACGCAGGTTGTCCCTCGGGTCAGGGGCAGCAAATCTATCTAGCTAGCAGTAGCTGACGTTTCTCCTTGTTTCCCGCCCAATAAATTACAAATTATCGAGACCCAACGGCTGAGGTGCAGCTGTAGGAAGAAAGTCCTACACTACCGATCGACGGGGGGAATCGGTTGGGCAAGTTTCTCCCGTGCCATACGGCGTTCCTTTTTTGACCGAGAGACAACTAGTTCATTTGCAAATCTGGCTTTTTAGTACTAACAATCTGGCGGTTTGCCCACTACAATGTTTGCTTGCGTGTCTGCTTTTCCGCAGAAGACCTCCCTCAGAGGTACCCGCCAAGAGAATTGTTTCTTGATCAAACAAACACCATCATTCGACGCTTGATGCCTGCGAAATCACCCCAACGAAGTTTTGGTCTCGCGGGCCCAGAAACAGCCTGGTTTTCGAGATCCGTCCGGCGAAAACAACGCTGAAAAGAAGATTAGAAAAATAATCTTAATAAACAGCCCGATGACCCTCCACGAAAACGAGATGAGATCCAACCTTGCCACTGGCAGCCTGTTACAGCTTGATGACGAAGACATGAAGACCATCCTCCTCTTGGACAGAAACCACCACTTTCTCAGCCCCGAAGACTGGTACGGTCTTCCGTACTGGTCGTCCGTCCGTCAGCCGTCCACTGGACTGAATGTTATGACGGACAACCAGCCCGTACCTCCGGAACAGCAGTTCCAGCCCTCTGCGTAAACGCGTCACACGAGCGCAGTGTTTCCTGGATGCATACGTGCATACTGAAGCGGATTTGATATGCGTACTGCAGACCCGTGCACGTTCGCATACACATGCACAAAGCTGCAATGTGAGTGCAACTACAGTTTGCAAACTGGAGCAACGCGCGCGGCAGGAGAATCCCACCACCCCGCCGGAACCCGGATTGAAGCTGAGTCTTCTCGGACTAAATCACTTAGTCAAAGATAACTGCCGCGCGCGCGGTGTTTCAGACTTCCCAGGCAAGAAGGTGGTGCACGACGGCACTTCCCCCGAAAAATGGGTTCTTTCGAACAAAATTTCTCATTCTTGGGAATTCTTGTCGGGAACACACTGGCGGCGCGTCGCGCGCGGGTGAGGGTGTGAGAGAGAAAAAAAAGCAGGGACCGTCGGAAACACAAACAACACGCGAAAAAAATGTCGCATACTTGTTTTTCCATCTCCGTCGCCCCCTTCCTCCCCCCCCTGCCTTGCAGGACCTACCTATCCCACTCTGCGGCGAGTCGAGAGATACGAAAGGACTCAACGTATGCTGCAGACGCGTGCTCACGCGATCGTCATCTATCGTTGCCTCAATAGGGGTCTCATTTTGAGCTCTCCGCACACACACACAACACGCCCCCTCTTCCTCTCTCGATCTCATGCCGCCTTAAGGCGGCTGTGTTTCTTTCTTTTTTCAGGCAAGGCAAGACCCAGAAGATAGACGAGAACAGCTCTCGAGCGTTGTAGATAGTAATAAAAAAAAGTGGAAGCAATCCAGCGCCCCTGCAGAAACTAAGGAAGGCTCTCCCCTATTGCGCACAGAAAAGAACCCACCCCCAAACACAACAGTCCGATGACCCTTCACGAGACCGAGATGAGGGCCAATCTCGCCACCGGAAGCCTGCTCGAGCTCGACGAAGAAGACCTCAGGCAGATCGGCCATTTGGACAGAAACCACCACTACCTTCGCCCGGAGGACTGGTACGGTCTCCCGTACTGGGCGTAGTCACGTGCATGACGCGCGTGGCCCACGTCTGACCGCAAATGAAAAGACGTAGTCAGAAGCGGGAGTGCGGGACGGGGAGTGGGGAGGGCGTGCACCAAAGGGAGGGCCTGCATGTAGTAACCACAAACGTGCGTCACATCAACGCCCGGGCATCGCATACGTAGAGTCATCTCTCTACGTGCGTATGAGACTTGACAAGCTACTCACAACCTACAATGTAGGCATCACGTTGTGTGGCGTCCCATGGAGTCATCTCTCTACGTGCGCACGAGGTTTGACACGCTACCTACAACCTACAAAGTAGGCATCACGATACGTGATGTTTCGTAAGTAAGTCATATCTAACGTGTGTCACATCCATATCAAGCCTGAGACATCAGTCACGTGAGTCATGTGTAGACTTGACACCTTCCTGTTTTGCAGCAGCACTGCATTGAGGCAACGCCCAGAAACTCCGCGTGTCTGAAACGGCAAATAATCGCGTGCTGTGAGTGGTTGATCAGAATTCCTACCCCCCGTGCCAGGAAAGGGTGAAAAAAGCAAGAAGTACAGTCGATCAACTGGCGCAACCAAACGAAGCGCCTGTCGGTTTTTTTTTTGTATTTT
This sequence comes from Diplonema papillatum, assembly GCA_030068145.1. Lineage (NCBI taxonomy): Eukaryota > Euglenozoa > Diplonemea > Diplonemida > Diplonemidae > Diplonema > Diplonema papillatum. The sequence continues at coordinate 89,204 of JAPJBO010000356.1, forward strand.
AGTCTGCTTACCAGTTATCATCCTCTCAGCAACGGGCGTGAAATGGGAGGACGTGTTTCTTCGTCCTGTGCCGGCCCCCCGCCCCCAGCAGGAGAACCGCGACGTTTTTTCTCCGGCGAAAAAAGTGTAAGCGAGTGGTAACGAAGAAGCCACCACGACACCCCCGCCCACTCCCACCCCCCACAACAACCTTTTCCCCCCTCGACGGGAAAAGGGGAAGCGACGTTGGCGCGAAGAAGCTTCTGCTGTCTGGCGCCAGAGCAAGGCAAAATTTACCCCCCCGTTTACCCCGTGCACCCACGCCTCCCTCTTCCTTTTCCGGTCGGCGGGCTCAGGAAGCCGAAGAACTTGAAGTGTCGCCAGATCATCTAGAGGTATTTGTGGCGAGCACCGGCAAGCCAATGCGCCTCTGGCGGTATTTGTAGCGAGCCGCGGGCAAGCCAGTGCGTCTCTTCTATTGATATTCGAACGGAGGCGGTGTCGATGCGCACATCTTATCGTCAAACGCAATACGTAATGAACTCGAAGGTTTCCTGGCTCACCGGCGACGAACACCATCTCGATAATCGTTCACGTCCGCTTTTCGATCCCGTGGCCGGTCACCGAGCATTCTTTTTTTTTTTTTTTTTTTTTTCCCCCCCCCCCCCCCCCCCTCCCCCCGATCTTTTTTGTGAGAAAAAAACTATTATCAGACTCACATCGCTGTCCTGTCTGCAAACACTCAGGTTTTGCGCTGATGGTCCGCCTGCTGTGGCCGTGACTGCAAGGACTACGGTGCAGATAGGACACAGTGCGGTGTTGAGCACATACCATTTCCGCACGTTCTTGCACCCCCCCCCCCCCCCCCCTTTTTTTTTTTCTCCTCCCCGGGGCCTGTCCTAGAGGGGTGGTCTGGGGAAGCTCGCCCCTATCTTATGCCTTTTCGGCTGGGGGGTTCGTCCTGAAGTGCATCAAATCCCCGTTCATGCGTGAGTGTGGGGGAGAGAGAAAGGGGCAAACCCCCCCGACGCACTTTTATCAGCAGCCGGTGTGCTACCAAGAATATTACCTCTCCTCATTTTTTTTCGTCTGAGGCATCTCATATTCTTGGGGCATACCCTCTTGGGATAGGCCTTCCCCTCGTTTCTTTTCCGGTTCTCGCTCCCCTCGTGGTTGTGACCTGTATGCCACTGTCCATTCTTCTTCCGTCTCCATGCCTCCCCGTTGCCTCCCTTGTTTTTTTGCGTCGTTTTCCGCTTCAGCAAACCTTGTCAATTTCCTGCTGTCTTCCGGGGGCTTTCCTCCCCAGCTCCCATCCACCCCCCAGTCTTCAAGCTGCATTTTCCGTGCACCACGATACATCCGCGTTCTGGATTTTGTACAAATAACAGCGGGATGCCGATTTTTCTTGACTTTTAATTCAGTTCATTCCTTTCCGGAATCCCAGCCGTCTCACAAAGAAAGGAGACACCGCCATTCTGCATGAGAACCGCCGAGTCTCCGTTCCGGAAGAAGAGGCTTACACCTGAAGCGAAACGAGAGTGAGGGATGGCGAAAGAGAAGCAGTCGGAACCTAAAAAGTGCCCGGCCAAAAGCTCAGCCCCCGAGGGTTGGACTGTGTGTAGAATGACACACGACGAATCTGACGTTTTTCACCTCACGTCCCCTCTCTAGCAGCGCCGCCCAGGCGGCTGGATCAATTCACTGAGCCGTCCGTTCACTTATATCCGCTGCATTCAAAAACCGCCATCCCTTCACACCCTTAACGACCGTCTTTCTCTTTTGAAAGGTACCCAAAAAGAAAGGAAAAAAGAAGAAACCACAAAAACCTACCCAAAAAAAACCTTAGATTAGGGCGGAAGCAACCCGCACCACGTGAAGCACCGCAAGTGTCGCGAAACCCAAGCACCACTCTACGAGAAAATACATTAAAACGCGGACAACAGACCGGTACGGGCTACAAGGCAACCCCTGCTCAACTTGTAGAACGTGGGGGGCCCAAGATTACACTCCACGAAGGAATGTACTTGGTGTCGGTCACAAACAGTCCCGGATATGGCTAGCCATAACCCATAACGAAAGCATGCACTAAATATACAATCCGTAACCATAAAGCCCTTTCTTGCTCTAAGAGAACCCATTCATGAACGGTCACACGGAGACCCTAAAACCCCGGTATTTCAAGCGAACTTTAACTCTAAAAAAAAGGACGTACCCCCCTCCAAAAAAAAAAAAAAAACGCGGCGAGAAACCGAATTCCGTGATGGTTCTTTGAGCGGTTCTTCTATGTGGGCGGAGGGAGCCGATCTTGGGTGCTCCTGCGAGACTTCGGAACCCGTATCAGGTGTGCGTGCACGTGCACGGCTCGATCCTTGCAGTGAACATGGCAGAAGCGCCTCTGCCTCGCTCTGTCGTGGCCGGATCCAGTTGATCCGGGTCGACCCCCTACCCCGCCCACCCATCCCCCGACGCGAGACCAGGAGGTACACTTAAGCCGGTCCAGATACTACTGTCATAGACAGAAGAATGCATGCAGCTCCAGGGACCGGATAGACCGTGGTGGACCTCGATTCGCTACAATGAACACAGGAGATAGGGATGGACCGGCTTAGGTACACTTGCGTGGCTTGAAACCCGAGGACAAACATAGCAGAAGCGCCTCTGCCTAGCTCGGTCGTGGCTGGATTCGGTTGATCTTGGTCGACTTCCCGTTCAGCCCGTGTAGAGCTGCGGCAGATCGCAAAAAAAGCTAAAGGCCAGCCGGTCAGCCGAGAAGGAAACGCTGACTCTGCCGACAGGATGAGACGTGTGCGCAGGTCCTCGCATGGGCACACGACACGGGTCTCGGGCAGTCACTGTCACTCGCTGTCGTCGGGGAACAAGGAAGAGCAAATCGAAGAAGAACGCGCCGAATACACAACCCAAAACCAAATAGCCCTTTCTTGCTCTCCGAGAACCCATTTATCAACGGTCACACGGAGACCCTTAACCCCCGGAATTTCAAGCGAACTTTAACTCTAAAAACCCTTCTAATCCACAAATAACGCTAAAAAAGAGAAGCGCCCGACCGTCACCCCGGCCCATCCACCCGGAGTCAAGCGAACTTTGCAACACTAGCCGCTAAGCAAGAAAAGTAAAGGAACTGCCCCACGCGTCCGGGTCCCGCCGGAGACTGCAAAAAGTACCGACGGTCTCGACGGTCTTGCCGACGAACCAAAATTTTCGAGTTTCGCGCGAACTTTGCGGGATAACCCGGAAACAACACAACAGCTAACAACCGGCTGCCGGGAGTTGCTGCTGTTGGCGGGGGGGTTTCCCGATGCACCAAGGCACCCCGCAGAGTCTCGCATCTCCCCCGCCCCCTCTCTTCCGCGCCACTGCACAGAGTGAGAACCGAACCACAAAGGGGAAGGTGAGCGCTGGCCAGGCGCTCAAACCGGTAGCAGAACCACCCTGTTTTTTTTATTTCCAACCCAAACACCGAGGTCCCCACCCTTGAAAGTTGGTGTGGTCCCCTTCTCCCCCCCCCTTTCCCCCCCTCCTCCGCCTCCCCCGCTATCCCCATCCCGCTGCATTTGCGCGGCAAGCCCCCCACCCTTCACCCCCACCTCGCCGTTGGCCTCCGCTAGTCTTCTTATCGACTTCGCTTTTTTCCCGGTAACAGAGAAACCACGGCATTCTTTCGCGAAATCTGCGCTTCTTCGGGAAAGGGTGCAGACACGCGCTGCTGGGAGCAAGCCGGAGATGAGGCGCGGGAAACGGAGATGCATCGAACATGGGGTAGTCTTGTTTCGTGGCATCTTGGTTGGCTCTGGAGCCAGCCCGTCAAGCCCAATTTGCATGACCAGCTCCCACCCCCAGCCAGCCCAGTCATCCAAAGCCAATGCAGAAACCCGTTTCCGGTAAACGCCCTCATGTGACAGTGCTTGCCAAAGTGCTTTCGCATGCCGAAATGATTCCCACCAAGTATCTGATCATTAGAGGCTGCATGGTCAACAACCATTCAATGGAGTAAGCAGCGGCACACGGAACCACTGTACGCTAGTCTTGCCCGGGCGCGTTTTCGCCCTGCAGAACAGAACAGCATTCGGCGCAGTATGAGTGGGGGTGATGGCGGGCATGGAGGAGAAGATGGACGTCGACGAGGAGCGCGAGATTGACCAACCGGCGGCGGACCCCGAGCCGGAGGCGGCGAAGAAGTTTCCGCCCGTCGAGCTTGCGCAGCTGGCGCACTACTACAACACCGATTACCCGTGCGAGCTCATGCAACGGTGGCTCGGTTACGGCAGCGCTAGCTTGTTCAGGCGGCGCGAGGTATATTTTTCATCTTTTTGAAGTGAGGAGACCGGAAGCTCCTTGAGAGGTGGTCCCTGCACTCTTACTCGTCTCTCTCTCTCTCTCTCTCTCTCTCTCTCTCTCTCTCTCTCTCTCTCTCTCTCTCTCTCTCTCTCTCTCTCTCTCTCTCTTTTCTTCTAGGCGGTCCTGCCAAGCACAGGGACTTTACTATTCAATACGAGAAGAGTAACTGTTGCATGAGAGCGCCAGCGTCCACTCATGGTTGCCGCACGCATCTTGGTGGGTGGGAACTGCGCCCCGGTTATGTAGCGATCTGGGCCCTGTGGTAGGGCACCAAAACACGGCAGGGCGGGGGGTCAACTGCCTCGACGCCCCACAGCCGGGATTGGGGGCCCAATATCACGACATGGAGTGACCCCCCCATTCGCCCGACATGAGCACCGCCCTCCCTCCTTTTTCCACCTCTCCCCCCCAAGCACCGACTCTCCGAACACCCCAAAACAACGCAGTTCGTGTTCCAAAAGACGCTGTACAACAGCGACGGGCAGGCGCAAGACAAGCCGTTAATGGTGCGGTACAAGTCGTACGACGGCTCCGAGCAGTTGAGGGACGGGCTGAAGAAGTTCGAGCCCGACCGGGTGGAGATCGGCCCTGTGTACACGCACCAGCCGAAGCTGCGGGAGAAGGTCGAAGGGAGGATCCCGTTCGAGCCGGTGCAGCGGGAGCTCGTGTTCGACATCGACGCGAGCGACTACGACGACGTGCGAGTCTGCTGCTCGGACCGGCGGATGTGCCCCGACTGCTGGGCGTTCATGACCGCCGGCGTGCGGATCCTGGACAAGGTGCTCCGGGACGACTTCGGGTTCGAGCACCTGCTGTGGGTGTTCTCCGGACGGCGAGGCATCCACTGCTGGGTGTCGGACAAGAAGGCGCGGAAGCTCACGGACAACCAGCGGGCGGCCCTCTCGAAGTACATCGAAGTCCACCTCGGCGGCAAGACCATCGACGACGCGAAGCTGACCATCGAACGCGAGCTGCAGGGCAACTGGCTGCATCCGTCCCTCAAGCGGATACACGCCGAATACGTCCAGCCGGCCTTCGACCAAATCCTGCTCAACCCGGACAACCAGAACAACCTCTCGCACCCAACGATCGCCGCGGGCATCGTTCAGGTCTACAAGTCGAGGGTCGGCACCGTCGCCGGCGTCATGCAAAAAGTGCAGGACATAATGCAGCGTGCCGTCAGCCACGCGATGACCCCGCGGCAGGCGTGGGAGGCCATCCGCAAAATCAAGACCCAAGCGGGACAGTTCCAGAAGAGCGCCGAGTGGGTGCACAGCCTCGTCGAGTTCATGTACACGTACCCGCGGTTGGTGTGTGCAGTACTTTTTGTTGTTGAGTTGTTTTTACGAAAAGAGGAAATAAGCTGCAGCCCACGCGAAGAAGCGCACAGAGCAAATCTGGTGCCGGGCTAAGCGTTCACACAAACAATTTTGTTTTGCAAGCACGAATTCCAAACCTCCACACACACGGCAGGACGTTAAAGTTACGACGAAGCGGAACCACTTGCTCAAGTCGCCCTTCTCGATCCACCCGGGAACGGGGCTGCTGTGCGTTCCGTTCTTGCTGGACGAGCTCGACACGTTCCGTCCGTTCTCTGACGCGCCGCACATATCTCAGTTGACTGGGATGCGGCTGCCCCGCCTCGAAATTTTCGAGCGGTACATCGAACGAATGGAGTCTGAACGCATGGACGACGACGACGACGCGTGAATCGAGCGAAAGTAGCCGGGCACACCGCACTCTCGTGCCGGACAACCCCAAAACGCGTGTTCTCGGTTGTGCACACAGCATTCGACATCTTCGAAATTGGGCATAAAGTAAAGTATCGCCAGCAAGAAAAAGTATTTTCCGTACCAGCAGCCCAAAGGAACCTGATGGGCGTTTATAATGCCACGGAATGGAATTCCCTCGATGAATCGCAAGAAATGGAGGCGTGGGTCGCAGCTGGTCCCCGTTATTCGTGTCGTCCTCTTCTTGGTTGTGCACGCAACATGCGACATCGCACGAGCTGTGATCTTCTTTCCCGCCACCGCTGGCGGCTGGCAGGAAAGCAGCCTGCCCAGCTTGTTCCCTGGAACACTTTCCTCAGCGTTTCGGATTGTGGCCGCCGTTTTTTGGCCCGAAGTGCGCGATAGACTGCCGGGGGGGCCGCTTGGTTGAAGCAGTGGCTTCGCCACTACAACGGGAGCTAAACACTCTCTCCGTCCCTTCAACCGCGGCCCGGCCGGCCGCGCCTTGGCGCGCAGTTGGTCCAGGCAATCTGTGCATTTACGCGCAAAAGTTGCCGTCGCTTCGAACGGAGCGTGCGGGCAGCGGCGCCTCACGCGGACCAACAAAGTGGTGCCGGGGAGCTGCTGTGAGCTCCCGCGCCTTTGTTTTTCTGTCGTGCCGTGCGTCGAAACGTCGAACCCTAGCTTCTTTCTCAGTCAAACGTGGGTGCTAGATGCGCGCCCGCCAGCTTACCACGGCTCTTTCCCCTCATTTCCTCCCGGTGGTAGCCTACGAGCAGACGCAGACGCCAGTGACAGCAAGTTGCGCGCATTCCGCCTCGATTTTTTGCCTGCCCAGGTGCTTCCAACGGTATTCGAAGCTGGCCGTGCTCACCAACAGCATGTTCAAACAACGTCGAAATGCTGCCTCCATCACGTGGGTCAAGTACCGCGAATTAAAGTTGAACAACCTCAGTCAGTCTCGTTGACACAGGGGCCCATTTGCGCAACCGTAGCCTGATCCATACACAGCATGGTGCGTACTGTGGATGCGCCCGCCAGCTTACTGCGGCTCTTTTCCCTCGTTTTCACCCGAAGGTAGCCTACGAGCAGACGCAGACGCCAGTGTCAGCAAATTGCGCGCAGTTTCTCCTGGTGCTTCCAATGGTGGCCATGCTCACCAATAGCATGTTGCTGCCTCTTGCAGTTTGCTTTGAAATCAAGAGATAGTACCCCTACCCCATGGGATGCATCACGGTGGGTCCAGTACCGCCTAGTTGAACAACCTCGGTCCGTCTCGTTGGCTCAGGGGCCCGATTTGCGCAACCGCAAGCAAACTCTAGCTCGACACGAAACGCGCGCACGATCTTCAGGAAACCGTTGGCCCATCGCGCCCCATTCCCCACGACACATGTACATGCGATGTCGCGTCTGCTGACGTGCCGGGAGCTCCTCGCGCTGAAGCGCGAGACCCTGCAGGCCGCGTCGGTCGAGCAGTACCGAAACCTGATGGACGAAGACGCGCACCTGAAGCAGAATCCCGGGCTGGCCGCGCCGGTGGAGGCCTGCAGGAAGTACGACTTCCTCGTCGCCGACGCCGCGCTGCCGGTCGTGCGCCGGCCGTCGACGACCAGCTTCAGGCTCCGCGCCAAGTCCGGCACCTGGTCCGAGCACGTCGCGGGCTCCGAACCGTCGAGCCCGAGGAGCCCCCGCCGGAAGCCGGCCCACAGCCACGGCCTCGGCCACCGCCGGCCGCCGGCCCAGCTGGCGGCTGTTGAGTTCCCGCCGAAGGCGGGCGGCGGCGCGTGGGCCCGCCGGTTGCAGGCGCGGCCGATGTCGGCCCCGGCGGGTGCTTCGCCCCGCCCCGCGCGCCGCCTCCCGCCGGGCGGCGGCGGCGCCGGCGCCCGCGAGGCCGCGGCTTCCGGGTGGGACAGCCCGTCGCGGGCGGCGTCGCCGCGGCCGGTGTGCCTGCAGGATGTGTACAAGGCGCTGTGCATCGACCCCGCCGCCCCGCCGAGCCCTGGTTCGCTGCCGAAGGATGGCGGAGAACCTCTCGGAGGCACCGCCCCCGCGGGGCCGGCTGAGTGGGCCGCGCACCCACACAGATGCGACCCGGATTGCGCAGAAGCGGGACGCCCGGTGGAATCAGCGAGGGACGCGTCCGCGCTCGAACCCGCGAAAGCGCCGCCGCCCGAGTCCCCGCGGCCGCGGCAAAGGGCCGCCGGAGCAGCCGGCGGCGAGTGCCGCCCGGACGGCCCGCAGCAGCCGCTGGAGGCGCGGCGGCCGAGGAGCGCGCCCGGCGGGGCAGCAATGCACACGCCGCACCCAGGCGTGTGCATTCCTGCGCCTTCGTTCCTCGGCGCGGAGCGGCTGCCGCCGGGGGGTGCCGGGGCGAGCAGGGGGGTGGGCGTCTTCGCCAGCAGCCCGACGGAGCACCCCGCCGCTCTCCAAGAGGGCAAAAGCGGCGAAGCAGCCGACGCCGCCAAGCAGGCAGGCCGCCCAGCAGACGCCGGCAAGAGAGCTCGCCAGCGTAGCTTGGCCGTCCGGCGGAGGTGGAAGCTCGAACTGTCGCTGGCCTCTCTCACCAGAGAGACCCGGCAGGCGGCCGCCGAACCATCCCCGCCGCCGACGTCCGCTCGGCAGCAGTCCTCAAGTCGCTTCGCGGTGCACATCGGGGGTCCGGTCGCGGCGGGGCCTCGGTTCACGAAGGTGTTCTCGAAGAACTCGGCCGACGTTCCCCGCCCGGCGAGCTGCTCGGCGGTTGACGTCAAAGAGGACCTGGTCACGAAGAAGCCGCTGGCGGCCCCTGCGTTCAAGTTCACCGAGCCGCGGACGTGCATCATAAACTACGCGGGAAGGTGCCCCGTGGTGGGCGTCGAGAGGATGCACCGCGAGAAAGGGAGCGAGGGCAGCGCTGGCTTGCTGCAGGCGGCGAACCCCCACGTGCGGGCCGCGTCGGCGAAGAAGCGGAGGTGGAAGGGGAAGGACTGGTCGGCCCGCATCGCGGAGCTGCCGGCGGCGAAGAGCACGGAGCGGTGGCTGCGGAGCCTCGGCGTCGACGGCGCCGCGGCAGCGCCGGCGAGGCGGCCGGGCGGCAAGGCGCGGCCGGCGGCGAGGCTCGGCGACCGGGAGGACGACGTGCAGATTCCGGCGACGCCGGCGCCGGCGAGGAGCGGCGTCGTGCTCCCGAACGACGCGGCCGGCGGCGCCGGACCCGCCGCTGCCCCGGCAGACAGCTTCTTCGCGCTGCTGCTGTCGAGGGACAAGAACGCGCCGCTAGACGACCAGAGCGATGTATCCAGCGTCTAGGCCGCTGGGCACACACCTGGCCCCCCCGTTTCAGTCCAGCGGCAAGGCGCTGCCGGCTGGGCGACCGGGACGACGCCGTGCGGATTCTGGCGCCGGCGGCGGCGGCGAGGAGCGGCCGGCGGCGCCGACCCCGCCGCTACCCCCGCCGACAGCTTCTTCGCGCTGCTGTTGAGGGCGCCGCTCGACGACCAGAGCGATGTATCGAGCGTCTAGGCCGTTGGGCACACACCCAGCGTGCAGCGTTGCCTCCGCCAGCGGCTGTCGAGTTTTCTTTGTGGCGCTTTCCCTGCAGTTGAAGTTCCGTCCAGCATCGCTGGTTCGCCTGAGGGCTTCGTTAACGCTGCGCCGTGCCTCAGAGCGTCTGGTCGAGTTGCCATCTGACGACCTTCCTGGGACCGACGCAGTCCTGCAGTTTCCCGCCGACTAACGTTGTCCTTTCTTCTTCTTTTGGATCAACGCAAGATGGAGCGACAACCGCCCTACTAGTAGACAACGTTTTGGAGGCAAACGTGTGTTGCGGCAGAAGTCTCGTCGCTTTCCTACGAATGCGAAGCTTTTTCGGATTTGCTGCCGAGTGCTGGAACTGTTTTTACGACCGAATCGGTCATGCAGTAAAACCAAAGCAATCCTGAGACGGATTGCACGGTGTTCCCCAAAACAAAACTTGTAGATTTCCCACGTCTGATATATGTCTACCGAAACCGCAACGAGCAATATTTATCGGATACGGCATGGATGACCTTACTACCGATGTGCCGTAAAAGGCTGTTGTTAGTCTTTCCGCTCCGGTAGTACACAACAAGGTCTAAACTGACCAGATTCCACATCTCCCATTCAAATTGTCGCCCACAACCCGGAATTCAATGCGGTTTCGGTGACTGCTTCCTTCGGCAAAAATGAACGCCCTCATAGGGACCGGGTTGTCGGCATGCGCGCTTTCCAGCGCCAGATGGTCTTTCAATCACGAAATGAGTGGGACACATTGACCGAATCGGGCATCGACCGCTTTCCCCCTTTCCCGCACTTTCCATTCTACCCTTTGGTGCACGAGGAGACCGAGCAAACAAGATGACGCAATATGCGAGGCTTTCATCATCTGGGTGATCAAGGAACTGATGCCTGTCGTGTTCGTCCTTCTTGACCCGTGTCCGCCTAGGCAGTACTGCAGAGCGTGGTTGTTAGACAGTGAGTGACCCCATTTTATAAAGAATGCACGCCGCTGTGCCTAAGGATAGGTATATTGCACAACATGTCGTTGTCTTTCAGAAGCAAGTATTGGCTCAGTTTGTCTTCAAAGTGTTTAAGTAGACAATACAGGTTCCCGTTCTCGCAAGAGGTTGAGAAAAACCGCGCCTAGAAAGCTGAAACTACCCCCTCTCCGCACCGTAGCGACGCCCACGGCGACGGAGCGCTAAATGTGTCATGCGAAGGCGTAGCGTTTGCGTTCAGGAGACGCGTAATGCCACGCCACGTCGAGCGCCGCTGCTGGCTTTCTGTGGCGCTATGAGCTTGTGCTTCGCAGGTGTGGACGCCATTGACACCATGACCACGTCGTTGACAGTCCCGACGGGAACAGAAACGCTGTCCGTCTCACTCACAGTCCCGACAGCCACCGAGTCTGCAACCGCCTCTCTCACTGTCCCGACAGCCACCGAGTCTGCAACCGCCTCTCTCACTGTCCCGACAGCCACCGAGTCTGCAACCGCCTCTCTCACTGTCCCGACAGCCACCGAATCTGCAACCGCCTCTCTCACTGTCCCGACAGCCACCGAATCTGCAACCGCCTCTCTCACTGTCCCGACAGCCACCGAATCTGCAACCGCCTCTCTCACTGTCCCGACAGCCACCGAATCTGCTACCGTCTCACTCACAGCTACCGTCTCACTCACAATCCCGACAGCCACCGAGTCTGCTACCGTCTCACTCACAAGTACTGTCTCACTCACTGTCCCGACAGCCACCGAGTCTGCTACCGTCTCACTCACAGCTACTGTCTCGCTCACTGTCCCGACAGCCACCGAGTCTACTACCGTCTCGCAGACAGTCCCGACAGCCACAGAGTCTGCTACCGTGTCATTCACACTCCCGACAGCCACCGAGTCTGCTACCGTGTCACTCACACTCCCGACAGCCACCGAGTCTGCTACCGTGTCGCTCACTGTCCCGACAGCCACCGAGTCTGCTTCCGTGTCACTCACTGTCCCGACAGCTACCGAGTCTGCTACCGTGTCGCTCACTGTCCCGACAGCCACCGAGTCTGCTACCGTGTCGCTCACTGTCCCGACAGCCACCGAGTCGGCTACCGTCTCACTCACAGTCCCGACAGCCACCGAGTCTGCTACCGTCTCACTCACACTCCCGACAGCCACCGAGTCTGCTTCCGTGTCACTCACTGTCCCGACAGCTACCGAGTCTGCTACCGTGTCGCTCACTGTCCCGACAGCCACCGAGTCGGCTACCGTCTCACTCTCAGTCCCGACAGCTACGAGTACCGAGTCGCTGACTCTATCCGAGTCTACATCTATGACTGTGCCCACCAGTACGGCTTCTTTGACGACAACGTTCACCGTGCCCACCCAGACGGAGAGCGCTACTATTTCAGTGACCATACCAACGGCAACTGCCACTATGACGCAGACGCTCACGGAATCCTTCTCCCTGACGGTGCCCACGAGCACCGCCTCTGAGACGATTTCCCTGACGCTGCCGACAGCCACGGCTTCGTTCACTGTGAGTCTCACTCATTCGTTAACGTCCACTCTTTCGCTGACACACTCGCTGTCAGCGTCGCTGACCGTGTCGTTGTCGCAGTCGCTGACTAAATCGCAGTCTCTCAGCCAGACGCAGTCGCTGACGCTGCCCGCGCATGACAACTACACTACTGGGTTCGCCCCGGCTTCGGGGGTATTCGACGAAGGCCAGGAGCTCCGCGTGTCGCTTGCGGCTCGGCTGGGTGACCAGGAGGTGCGCCACTTCAACAACACCGGCGGATTCGGGCACTTGGCGTTGCAGGTTTGGCAGTGGACAACCGCACTCGACTACGACTGTACGCAGTACGCTGCGCAGGCGGGTGCGCCCCTTTACGAGACGCGCCAATTTGGGATGACGCTCGACGACCAGCAGTCGTGGAGCGCGTGGCTCGCAACCGCGTTTACCACATTTGCGGCCCCGCACAGCAGCTACGAGTGGGTCGTCTGCTTCAAGCACACCCCCGTGGTCCTCTGGAGCACGCAGTCGATCCAGTTCGAGTTCTCCGGCGTCTGGCTGCTGTTCACGCGCGAAGGCTTCCACGCGGCGTCGGCCGGCGCCCCGAGCATGCTCCCGCGCAGCGGCTACGTCTTCCGGTCGCAGCAGGCGAAGGTCTGGTACCACCTCCCGGCGGACCCCACCCCGGGGCAGTACGTCGTCGTGGAGTTGAACTCCGTCGACAGTTGGAACTTCACGCGCGCGTCCAGTGCTTGCACGACGGAAACGGCCGCCGGGCTCGCCGCCTGCGCAGCCGCGGACAACCTGAAGATCGTGCCCGAGGGCCACCCGTGCACGTACGAAAATGCGCACGCGCGCGGCGACCGGTACCTGGGGAGCCGGTTCGTCGCGCCCGACGGCGCGTGGGACCACGACGGTATCCTCGGCGTCGCGACTGGCGCGACGGCGGGCGGCGTCGGGCTGTTCGGCACGCGGGGCGAGCACCCGCTGGTCGAGGCCGCCGCGCTCGCGGCGCCGGAGGCGTACGAGCCGGTCGGCGAAGCGGCGGCCGGCGCGTCGGCCCGCCGCGCATACGTCTACGTCCGCCTGCCGCGCGACGGCGGCGCGTACGACGTCTGCTTCTCGGCGAGGGAGGAGCGGCTGCTCTGGCAGCCGTTCTTCAACGCGTCGACGAACGCGACCGAGGCGGCGGTCGAGAACGTGCCCCTCTGGCGGAAGCTGTACCCGTGCAACCAGCCGGCGTGCGCGGCGCAGACGCCCGGCGTCGTCGAGCCGGCTTTTTCGCTCAACTCCGAACAACTAGGTTGGACGATGCTCGACCTCTCGCCGGGAACGTACGGCACCATCCGCGTCGACGCGGGTGCCGGGAACACCGGCTTGAACCGCAAGCCGGTCAAGTCGAAGTGCGAGCTGCCCGCGACGCGGGACTACTTCGACTCCGCCGGCGGGGACCAGCTGCGGCTGGTCTCCTCGGAGCATTTCACCGAGGAGGCCACGCAGCGGCCCGCGCCGGACGCGCACCGCCCGTACGGCAGCGCGCCGAAGCTGGGGTGCTGGTACCGGGGCAACGACCGGCTCGCGGAGGACGGCGCCGACATGCCGTCCGCGGTCCGCGACCTTTCGGGCGACCCCGCCCGGATCAGGGGGGCGGCGGCGCAGGACGACGCCGAAGACGTGCACGACGTGTACGGCACCGTCTACGTGCCGGGCCGCGGGCAGTGGCTCGTCTGCTACCGGAAGGCCGGGGTGTCCGGCTGGCGCGTGCTCCCGTGGCACTACTCGGCGCACGGCGTGCCGGGGAAGTGGACGCGGTTGGAGGACCGGTACCCCTTCGCCGGCGGGTGGAGGCAACCGTCGGACTGGGGCGCCGCGCAGGGGGTCTCCGTGGCGGTGAGCACCCCGCTGGTCGCCGGCGAGTACGACGCGGAGCTGCCGCCCGACGTGCGGTACTTCATGAACGACACGCGGGCGGGCACGTGGGGCCCCGTCGTCGTGAGCAACGCGTCCTCGTCCAGGAACGGCTGGGGCGCGGCGGCCGGCCGGCTGTCGGCGCTGCCGTGGAACCTCGAGAGGAACTACTCGATCGCCAACGCGGGCTCCGTGATGGACTCGGCGGGGTCCGCATTGCGGCTTGTCAGCCCGCACAAATCGTGCGACTACCCCGGGTTTTCGGAAGACGTGCGAAACGGCGAAGCATCAGAGAGCCTCGACGGCGGCGCACCCGAGTGCAACAACCAACACGCGGCCCTTGACTGCGAAGGCTCGGACCTCGACGCAGTCGAGCTTGACATCGTAGCATACTTCGTGTCCCTTCCAAAGTGCACGCCGTACGACGCCCCCGCGTCCGCAAGCGCATCGCAGTGCCTCGCGCCGAGCTACTGCAACCTCTGCAGCTCAGGCTTCGCCCGATGCTTCTGCCTGTTCAAAGTCTGCTGGCGGCAGGGCGGGTTCAACTGGAGAATCCTCGAGCCCGAGTATCCGCCTTTGGAGCGGGCCGACGGCACGTGGAGCGACGTGACCGCTTCGCAAACCGTCGGGACCGTGACGCGCTCGTGGTCCCTCAGCGTCGGACCGCCCGGGCACTTGTCCCTCTACCACGGCTACAACACGCCGATGAAGCTGCTCCGCATAGCTGACCCACCCACCGTGCAAATGACGGTGGCGGAGAGCAGAGAGGGGTTCGAGGCGGGCTTCGTGTTCTATGACCCGCAGGGCGAGTTGTCCGTCGCTCCCCGGGAACTCTGCAGCGACAGAACACTGGAGGGACGGTACTGCGAGGCGAGCGGCGATGTTTTCCGCATGGTAGAGCCGGGCGAGGCGTGCGACGTCGCCCCCTCGCGGTGGGGCGTCGAGAAGGTTGCGGCTGACACGCACTTGTCGTTGTACTGTCCGGTCGCCGGGCACGGCACCGCCAGTCGATCCGGGTTAAGCTCTGCTCTCGCGTGCGCGAACGACGCCGTGACGAAGGCGGTGTTTTGCGCCGGGACGCGCTGCGACCTGGCGACGGCGGATCAACTGCAGCTGCTCGCCGACTTGTTCGAAAACCGGACCGAGCCTCTGTTCCTGGGCGTCGGGGAAGGGCACGACGACGTGGTCCCCTACGATTCCGTCGCCTTCAACCTCGAGCACACCGCCGCCTTCGTAACGCTCCCCGACACGGACGGCCCCTCCGCGTGGAAGCTGTGCTACAAGCAATCCGCGTTCAGCAACTGGGTAGTTCTGAACGAGTCGTGGACTGTCGACGAGGCGCCGGATTGGGCGGTCGAACCGCTGCCCGCGCAGCGGACGCTGCTCGGCGGCGAGCTGCAGGAGTTCGCGCTGTCGGCGGCGTCGGGGCCGCCGCTGGGCCTGTCACTGGGCCCCGGGACGGAGTTCGAAGCAAAGCTGGTGCGGGTGACGGGGGCGGACAACGACGCGTGCGCGAACCCGCCCGGCGGGACGCAGGCGACGCCGTTCGGGTCGTCGACGGCGCGCTTCAATCTGAGCGGCTCGCTCAACGAAACGGTCAGGTTCCACGTGTTGGTCCCCCATTCCGCAGGCGAGCACTGGCTCTGCGTGCGGGTAGACTACGTGGGAGAGCAGGCGTTGTCTTGGAAACGGTTCGGCGCGTACAGCGTCGCGGACAACCAGGTGCGCTGGTATGTGGCGGGGGCAGGACATCTCCCGATGAACCAGGCGACCATTTTGGTGTCCCTGACGCGGTGCACTGCGGGCGCAGACGAGCGCTGTGTCGCTGGCGTGTCGGTGGAGACGTTCAACACGGACCGGGGGGCGGACGCGGCGAAGGTGGTCCCCTGGACGCAGGGCTGCCACGCCGGCGACAGCCCCGGGCTGCTGGCCGCCGGCAGCTCGATCCACGTCGGGCTCGAGGGAGGCGGCGTGGGCGGCGTCGCGGACTTGGGCCCGGCCGACGGGCTCGCGAACGTGGCCGACTTCACCGTGACGCTACCCGCGGCCCCGGACGATGCGCGGGTGGCCTACAAGGTCTGCGTGCTGTCGTCGTACGCGTCGGTGGGGCGCGCGGCCTGGGTCGAGGTCTCCGAGGCGGCCGACGTGGCCGGGCAGGTCCTGAACAAGAACGCCGCCGGCGAGAACGTCCGGTTCACGACGAACCCGTCGGTCGTCCGCAATTGGACACTCGGCGACCCGCTGCTGTCGGTGGCCGCGTTCGAGCTGCCCGGTGTCGTCGCGCTGGCGGGGGCCAGCACGCGGTACGTCGCCGACGTCTCGGCGGGGTCTCCCTACGCGACCCCCGGCCTAAACGTCGACGCCTACTACGGCGGCAGCGGAGCGCTGAGCGCGTCGGCCGGCCACTACTTCAAGCTCGTGCAGGCGGCAACCTTCAGCACCCGCGAGCCCCCGGCACCTTACACAGGCGCTGGTTGGAACACGAGTAGTGTCGCCGGCGTGTCGTGTCTTACGCCCGGGTACGACGGAACTGTGACTTCCGCTTGCTCTGACCCAGATGCGTCCGACGCGTTGACGTGCCCGAACGTGAAGGTTGCCGCTGACGGGAGCGGGTTGGAAGTCGACATCCAGCTTCCAATTGAGCCGGGGTTTTACCTCGTGTGCTACAAGCGGGTCTCCGCCAGCGACGGAGGGGACGCGCCGTGGCTGAACCTGCACGACGGCGGGGGAAACAGGGGTCTATGGACGGTGTCGCCGCAGCTGCAGTTCGACGCGGGCGGGGCTTCGGTGAGCGCACCGGCCGTGGATAGCACTGTGTTGTACGACGTCCGGTCGTTCGGCGGGCTCTCTCTGTCTTCGTGGTGCGGGGACGGGGCCGGGAGCGGGGTGGCGTGTTCCGTCGAGAATGCGAACAGTGGGACCGAGTTCGTCGGCGACTGGGTCGCGGTGGTCAGCGCGGGGATGAACTGCCCCGTGACCGCGGCGCCGGCTGCGAGCACGTGGACTGGGGGCAAGTACTACGCGGCGGCGAGGGCGACCAACGAAACCGCCGCGACGAGCGGGGGGTTCAGGCTCCCGCCCGAGGCGGCGTCGGCGAACGGCAAGTACAAGGTCTGCCTCCTCAAAGCCGGCGACTGGGCGGTCGCGAAGGCGGGCACCCCGCCGGAGGCCCGCCGCGACGTCGCCAAGCGGGGCGTTGCTTACCAGCTCTGGAACCGCGCGTCCCCGTCCCAGTCGACCCTCGGCAGCACCGGGTTCTTCCAGCCGTCCTCCCTCTCGTCCGTCGACCGCGTCAGCGCGACCGCCGTGCTCAGCTACAACGCGTCGTTCCAGTTCGTCTACGCAGACGAAAACACGCAGTTGTTGTACAGCGGCGTTGACCGCACCACGCTGCCAGAGGTTACCCCCGGGATGCCGTCTTTGACGCCCGTGCTACGCAGCGGAGACACGGTCGACGTCGTGGTGCAAGCGATGAGCCAAGGCACAACCGTACCGTTTGGCGGGCATACTGTGGAGGTGTTGACGTGCCCTGAAGCAGTGACGTGGGACGACCTGCTGTGTGCCTCGCCGGTGGCGGCCGAGGTGGCCGGGCGGTCGGGGGTTGTGCTGGAGGAGGCGGCGGACGCGGCGTTCGAGGTCGTGAACGCGGCGCCGCAGTGCGCGAACGGGAGCGCCTTCGGCTGGCCGCCCGGCGGGCTGCGGCAGTTTCTGAAGGGCGGCGCCGCCACGTTCCGCCTGCGGTTCGTCAGCAGCTGCCCGACGGGCACCTACGAGCTCAACGCGGGGTGCGGCGTTGTCGTCCGGACCGTCGACAGCGCCACCGGCGCTGTGCTGCTGACGAGCGATCCGATCTGGCTCAACGTCCGCAGAAACAGCCCGGACGCCGTCGCAGTGGGGCACGACGCTGCGGGATCCCCGCAGCGGCTGACCGCCGGGTTGCCCGGCAGCCGGCAGGTCGTGTGCGAGGGCGGGCCGCCGCAGTGCTCGGTGACGCGGTGCAGAACGCACGCCGTCTGCTCGCTGCTGGTCATGGCCTTGTACCGGGGCCCGCGCGAGTTCGCGCCGACGGGCTCGCTGCAGATGCGGTACGCGCTCGCCGACTACGGGTCGGTCGACGCGGCCCTCGCGGTGCTGCAGCAGTCGTTCGCGGACGGCGTCCAGCAGTTCCTCGCGCGCGACTGGGACCGGAACGGCTCGGCGACCCTCGAGTTCGCGCCGCAGCTGCGGCCCGGCGTCGCGAAGGGCGTCGTCTTCTACAACGTCTCCTACGGCGACGGCGGCTGGACCCGCCTCGCGGTCGTCGTCGAGCGGCCGCAGCCGACGCGGCTGGTCATCAACGAGGTCACCTCCCTCGACACCGGGGCCCGCGGCATCTCCGCGACGACGCCCCGCGAGCCGGTCCCCGCGTGGATCCCCACCCGCCTCCCCTCCGCCGACCCGACAGCCGACCCGAGCTCGCTCGAAGCGGCGGACGGGAGCTACCTCGAAGCCCTCGTGCCGTACCAAATTGTGTACAGCGTCGAGGCCGAGTGGGAAGGCGGCGTCGTTCTGTTGACGGGCGCCGCCGCCGCTGACGACCTCGACGGCTGGACCATCGCCGCGGAGATCGTCAACGTGGAAGGCAACCGGGTGTGCGAGGTGGAGTACGACCCGGCGTGCAGCCCGTCGGGCGTGCCTGCGTGCGTCCCGGACGGTGGTTCGGTCGTGCACGCGACGCGGAACCTGCTGACGACGGAAGCGGCGACCGCGGCCGCCGCGCCGGGCAGCCCGCAGGGCGCCGGGGGGCAGCATGCCGGGCGGTGGGCGCTGCGCGCGCGGCTCCTCAACAACGTCGGCTGCGAGCGGTTCAAGGGAACAGCGCCCGGCGGCCGCGGCTGCGTGGTGCGCCTCAGCTTGCGGAAAGGCGGGAGAACTGTCGAAGCGGACCTGACGACGCCCGTGCGCGTCGCGGCGCAGACGGTGCGCGCGGTGGCAGCGGCCGCCGAGGCGCCGCCGCACGTCGGCGTCACGGTGACCATGCTCGCCGGTGCGGTCGCCGGTCGCGAGGCCGGCGGGCTGTTCATGGTCGACGAGTTCCACGACGGCGACTTCTTCGCCCTCGTCGCAGGGCCGGAGCCGTTGCTGCACGGCGGCATGGCGACCGCTGACGGCGTCCGCATCGGGTTCGACGCTTCGGACGCCCCGGTTCTGCACCCGCCGGGGAGGTTGTCGCACGCGGACTACGGCGACACGTGGGGCGCGGCGTTCACCCTCGCGACCTCCGAGCCGTGCTTCGACTGCGAGTTCACCTTCCACACGACCGCGGGCGCGGGCCCCACATCCGCGCTCACCGAAGACGGGCAGTTAACCCTCACGTTCACCGACACGACGGACTCGATCCTCTGCTCCGCATCCGACGCGCCGCAGGTTGTGACGTACCGGGCGGGCGAGGAGGCGACGGCGCCGTTCGCCGTGACCGTGACAGCCGGCGCGCGGGGCGTCAACGCGGTGTGGCCCCGGTACTGGGTGTTCGTCGACGCCGACGGCGGCGGCGTGTCGCTGGTTGACACACCCGGCGTGCGGCCGGCCGGGCTGTGGCTGCGGCGGCGCGGGGCGGCCGGGTTCTCGGCCGCGATGCGGCCGCCGGCGGGCGTCGCGACGCTCGATGCGCTGTACTTCGAGCGAGACGCGCTCGCCGCATTCCCCGCCGAGCAGCTCCGCCTCAACGTGACCGCCGTCGGCCACCGGTACGCCGCCGGCGCCCCGGGCAGCGCGCGCAGCGGGACCGCCGCGTTTTCGTGCGTGTCGAAGGTCATCCTCGAGCCGACTTCCCTCGCGGCACCCCGCAGGATAGCCGTGCTGGGCCAGCAGGTCTCCGGCGCCGTGCCGCTCTGCGCCGGCGGCGTCGATGGGTGCTTCGCGTGGCAGGCGGTCGTCGGCGCCGAGGTAACACTTGCCTTCGCGGTCATGGAGACCAGCCTCGCCACGGGAGAGGAGCAGGTGGTGACAGAGCTCGCGGGCGGCGTCACGGTGAAGCTCTCGAACCGCGCGGTGTCGTGGACGTGCGACGAGGCGGCGGACCGGTGCGTGTCGGCGCCGGCGGCGCTCGCGTCGGGGCCGGCGGCGGGCGCCGCGGCGTTCGCCTACGGCACGCCGCTGGCGGTGTTCGCGCGGGCCCACGCGTTTCCGAGCGGCGGCACCGTCAAGCTCGAGGTCGTCGGCGGCCTCGCGACGCCCCTCCGGGGAGGGGTCGTCGACGTGTGCGTGACGCGGACCGTCGGCACGTCGCAGGTGGAAGACCCGGACGTGGCGTGCTTGTCTGTGAGGCTGTTCGCGAAGCCGGCTGCGGTGGCGCAGTACCGCGTCGGATTCGCAAGAAATACGGTCGAGGCGGCCTTGGCGCTGACTTCCGGGTCCGGAGTCTGCTCCGGGGCCGCGACGCTCGCCGAGTTCGACGTGGTCACGTACTACACGCACGACGCCGTCGACTACCTCGTCTACGACGCGGCCGTGCGGTACACCCTCAAGACGTCCTCCGGGCAGACCTTCGTCTCCGCCGCCGACCCTTCGGTCACCGGCCCCTCGCTGACCGCTTCCCACCCCCTCCCCGCCGGACTCAGCTCGGTCGACAGCACTGTCCACGACTACGGGGCGTCCGCGACGTTCTCGTTCTACGGCCTGAACCCCGTCGCGACTGGGTTCAGCTTCACGGTGGAGGCGGAGGATCAGAACGGCCGCATCGTCATCGAGTCGGGGTCGACCGCTTCGGGGTACACGTACGCCCACGAGGACGAGGACTTCGTCACGTTCGAAGTCGCCGACGCGCCGGAGGCGGACGACGAGTGTTTGGCCAAGGCGCGGTTTCCGAAGGTGACGAGCCACTACCGGACGTACGCCGACACGCCGGGGCGGGGCTGGGGGTACCAGGCGCACGGGGGAAGCGTCGGGGTGCCGTTCCCGATCGCGGCGCAGGTGCGGACGGGCGGCGGGCGGCGCGCGCTGTCGTTCGCGCCGGCCCTCGTCGTCGTGTCGTCCGTCGCTGCGACCGGCTGCAACGACGGCGGGACCCTGTCTCTGTACAGAATCGCGCCTTCCGCGGCGGCCGACGCCGCGCGGTACCTGGACGGCACGTTGGAAGCCGGCTCCTTCGAGGCGGCGCCGGCCGGCGTCTCGACCAGCTTCGGGCAGGCGACGCTGTGGCCCGCGTTCTCGCAGCCGTGCGAGGCGTGCGCCCTCGAGCTCCGCCTCTGCTACCCCGCCGCCGCCGGCGCCGCCGACTGCCTGAGCCAGCCGCCGGATGCGGGCGCCGGGCCCATCCTGTCCGAGCGCAGCAAGGTCACCAAGCCGTTCACCGTCCGCGCGCCAGCCGGCGACTCGGTCGCGGTGCGCTCGCAGACCCTCGCGCCCGACTCGCTCGTCGGCGCCCTGCAGACGCTCGCGTACGACGTCGTCGACACCCGGGCCGGCTGGGCCACCCCCGTCGCCGAAAAATACAGGGGGGCCGTGTCTGTAACCGTGTTCGCGGTCCCGCTCGGGTCGGCGAGCTCGCCGGGGAAAAAGTACGCGAACGGCGCGTTCCTGCACGCGGGTACCGCCGGCGAGTGCGCGGTGTCGGCGGCGGCGTTCGAGGAGGCGACGGCGGGCGGCCGGTTCGGAGCGTCGTCGGAAGGCAACGGGGGGACGGTCGACTTCTTCTTCACCCGCCCCTGCGACCCGTGCGAGGTCTGGCTCCGGGTCGGCCTGCGGCCGCCGGCCGGCGGAACGGGCGGCGGGGCGGGCGTGCAGTTCGTGCTGCGAGACTACGCCGGCGGGCGCGGCGCCGCGGCGGGGCCCGGCGCGCCGGTCGCGTTCGCGGTCGCGACGTGCGGGGCGCGCTGGATGCTCGCCGGCATCCCGCCGCGCGCCGTCCGGCGCCTGCGGCACTTCTCGGTCGCCGTCGTGCGCGTCGACGCGAACAACCTGCGCGCGTTCGCGGGCGACGCCCGGGCGCAGGTCAGCGGCGCCGGCGGGAGCGGCAACGGCACGACAGGTCAGTTTTTTTTTTGTCGTATAAGATCGCAGATCTTAGAAGATTAATATATCCGACGAATACCTAACACTCGTTACAGGTTAAATAACCCCGTCGCTATCCCGGAAACATCGTAACTTCACCCCTCGCTTGCCCACCCACCCTTGCCCCCTTTTCTCTGAAGCCGTGTCCTGAGGCGTCACGACGATTGTGACAAACACACCGAATCACTGCCTGACCTTTCTACTTTCGATTTATGCATCATCCGCGACGGTGAAGACGAAGCAGCAGACGGAGCCAGTATACGCAGTAGGAGGAGGATGTATTATTGAAATTATGCCAATACTGCAGGGAATAGTTGACTAGGCCTCTTGAGTTTGTGCTATCCACGATTTGGGGAGTCGGGAGAACCTACAAAGCCAAAAGCAGGACCGACCCCCCGTTCGTGAGAAAAAGCGAAGAATAAAAACACCTTCTTTTTTCCATCTATCTTTGTCAAGAACTGCAACTCAACTATTCTTTGTATAAAACACCTGCTTTGTAGGAAATGCTGGAGGAGACTGCCAGTTGCGATAGATCAAAGGAGGTAAATGTGCTGTAGCCCACACGAAACACAGGTAAATCTGGGTTTAGTGGCGGGCGTAAGCGTTCAACAAAAAAGACCCTGTATTGTTTTCTCCCCCTCTAGCCTCCTCCAAATGAGCACAAGGCAGTCCCTCGAGTAGTTTTGTATAAGCACCTGCTTTGTAGGAAATTTTTGAGGAGGCTGCCGGCTGCAAAAGACCAGAGGAGGTAAATGTGCTGTAGCCCACACGAAGCACAGGTGAATCTGGGTTCACTGGCGGGCGTAAGCGTTCAACAAAAATTGAACCAACAATCGTGCCGGTTGCCCCTCACGTGACTAACCCCACTAACGCAACAGGATCGATTCCCTCGGAAAATCCGTGAAACGGTGGCAGCACTTTGTTTGTGCGCACTTCCTTCAAACATGTTTTGTTTCATCTAACGGGAGTGAGGAAATGGTAGAGAACTTGACCAATTGCAATTGTTAAGACACACCAACGACAACACCGCCCACCAAAACACAGCGACCGCTTCGTTTCCGCCGGCGACGAACGGCGGCGGCGGCACGCTGCTCGCGACGGGCCCGCTGCTGCGGGCGAGCCCGCCGACGGCCGCGGCCGCCGGCGGGAGCGCGACGTTCCGGCTGATGTACACGCGCGCGTGCTACCAGTGCGAGTTCTCCGTCGCCGGGCTCGGCGTGTCGCTTGCGGTGCTGACGCCCGCCACGCGGCTGGTCGCTCGGCCGGCGGCGCCGTTGACGCAGCCGCTGGCCGACCTGTCGCCCGCCGCCTTCACGTTCGAAGTCTTCGCCGCCGACGACCTCGGCGACCGCAGCTACACCGTCGGCGGCCCGACGCTCCTCGCCTGGGCCGCGCCGTACCAGCAAACCGCCGTTCCCCCAGTCCCGGTCTCGCTGGTGCCCCCTGAGACGGTATCCCTCGCCCTGCAAGACAGCGCCGGGCGCGCCGTCCGGGTTCTGTCCGCGAATCCAGCGCTCGACACGCTCTTCATCCAGAACGGGACTGTGTTCCACGACGGCGTGCCGTTCGAGGCGCTCGCGGACCCGGCCGCGAAGTACCCGCCGGGCGCCGTGACGCTGTCGATCTCGGAGCCGGCGCACGACCTCCGCGTCGAGCTCGCGCTCGGGGCCCTCGCGCTGCCGCTGCGCGCCGCCGGCGGCGGCGGGCTGCTCGTGTCGCGGCCCGTCGCGGCCGACCGCTTTTTCGTCGACGCGGACCTCGCCGCAGACCGCAGCGTCGTCGTCGGCGACACCTTCCAACTGCGCGTGCTCGCAGCCGGGCCGTTGCCGGGCGCGCCGCCAGAGGACCTGACGTACTACATGACCGCAGACACCGCCGGCGGAGCCGTGTCCGTCGAAGTCGACTGCGCGAGCGGTTCAACGCCGTGCGTGGACTGCGACCTTCGGGTAGTAGGGGTGGACTCTGACGGGGCCGTTGCCTTCGTCGACGGAGTCGCTGCTGTCGACGTCGAAGTGCTCGCCGGGTCGGGCGGGTCGTGCGCCGTGACGGTGCGGGCCGCGTCCGGGTTCGCCTCCGGCGGGGCGCTGCGGTACGGGCTGCAGGTGGCCGCGAGGAGCGCGCGGGCGTGGGCGTGGCACAGCACCGGGGACGTCGTCGTGGTCGGCGGCGTCTCGGCGAGCTCGGTGCTGGCCGCCGCCGCTTCCGGGCGGGTGCACGCGGTGGGGCTGAAGCTGTGGGATGAGGACTTCTCGGCGGGGTCTCGGGGGCTTGCTGGGCCGGCGATCGACGCGTCCGGGGTGACTCTGTCGATGACGCCTTCGTCGTGCTTCACACCGCTCGAGTCCCCGGACATCAACGACTTGAACAACTTCATCACGTGGACTGGATACTTCTCGAACAGCTCGACTTGCTCCCTAGACGGCGTAGCCGGCATCGGAACTTCCGTCACCATGGCACAGACTCTTTTCGTTTCGGTGTGCCCCCCCTTTCCTGTCTACCTGTTACCCGGAGGGTTTTCATCGGAAAACGCGGCACCGTGGCGTGTCCGTGGCTTTGAGGACCGAAACAACTGTGCGAATAGGACCTGTAGAGCCATCCCAAGCAAGTATCGCCGATTGTATTCCCCCCGGCCTTTGTCTTCCTCTCGCAGCCTCGCAACTCGCAAAATACACACAGGTCGCGTATACTCAAACGTGGACGTTGGTTCACGGGCCTGAAGGGAACGTCAGCGGACTCACGGCAACGACGTCCGAAGGCGACGCGGCCGGTTTTACCGGCGAGTCGGCGGTGGTATGCAAAGTTTAGCTTGGCAAGAAACACGACAGCTACTACTGGAGTTAAAGAGCACCGGCAGACTACCAGGCCGCAAATGGGCAACAATTTCCCAGAGTCAAGTGAAAGTCAAGTGGCAAGCTGATCTCGCCGGAAACACATCAGCCCGCTTAAAAAAGGTGATCCAGAGCGTCCCGGACTCACGAGTTAACTTCCAAACCGGGGAAATAATAATAGAGCCGTGCTGCCGTGAAGCTTCCCCCCGCTTTGTCGTAAAGTTCTTGAGTTCGCGGAAGGATTTCTTCGACGCGCGATCTGGCGCAGCGCCACCACACGGTGGAGTCCAGCCTCAAATGCTGGAGCTAACTAAACGGCGTTTTTTCACCCGCTTTTTTGGGTTGTGAACAGCTTGGTCTCCAGTCGCAGTGTCTCAAACAAGGTGGTTCCGTCGTGAGACGTTGTTGTGCGACTCCGAACGGTTTGTTGTGCATTGCCCATACCTACACGCAGGTCACGTTCCATGCTCTCAGCGCAAGTGGCGACATCAACAGAGGAGACTACAGCACGACGGTCACGTTGACGGCGACGCGGCTGGACACCGTCGCTACGTACGCAGCGACCGCAAAGGCAGGGGTGGTGCAGGTCCTGGTGTTGATGCAGGCGAGCACGCGGACCGACGGAGGCCACGCCCCGTGGAGCCTCGCCGCGCGGGCTTCGTTCAGCGACCCGACCGGCGGCGGGCGCGCGGTCTGGACCGGCATGCAGCCGGCCGGCGTCGCCGGCATCGGGCCGCTGCGCGTCGTGGTGAAGGCGAGCACCCTCCGGCTGTGGTTCAAGCCGCTCCGGTTGGGCGGCGTCGCGGCGGATGGTGGAGGGGAGGACTGGGCGGAGCTCGCCACCAGCGTCCGCGACTGCACGACCGCGGCGGATCCGACGGAGTGCATCTCTGCGGGCGTGGAAGCCCCGGTGGGCAGCGCGGAGCAGGAGGAGGCCAACCGGTACATGACGGGGCTGCCGTTCGCACTCCGGCTGTCGCTGGAGGACGCGTTCGGCGGGGCGCCGGGCCACGCGGAAGACGTGGGGCACGAGCCCGCGGTGTACTTCGCCGGGAGCGAGACGCCGTGCCTCTCGGGCGACCGCACGCTCGCGTCGTCGGCCGCGCTGCGGGCCCGGCAGTGCCACGTCGGCGGGACCTGCGAGTGGTCGGAGCCGCACGGGTGCGTCGGGGTCGAGTGGAGCCTGGGGGCGTCGGTGTCGCAGGTGATGCCGCTCTCCGTCGGGCAGTACGCCGCCGTACTAGGGAGCGACGCCGCGCCCGTGGCGTACGTAGGCAGCACCAACGGCGCGGTGCAGTTCTCGCTTTCGGCGGGCCGGCTGGGAGGGCAGCCCGGGGGCGCGGCCGTGTGGCGGTCGAAGCTGGTGATGCAGCGGCTGTTCGCGGTCGTCGCCGGCTCGGGGCCGTGCGCCGTGCAGCGCGGCGGGTTCGTCCTCTGCCCGCTGCCGCCGGCGAGCTTCGCCGCCGCCGGCGGCCGGCTGCCCGCCATCGAGCCGATGACGCCGTTCTCGATCACGCTCTTCTCCGCCGACCCAGTCCTGCAGCGTATTCGGAGCGACAATTCAAGCCGCATTTCCCTCACTGCGCGCTGCGTCTCGGTGTGTGATGCTCCCCCTCCCCGTAACTACTAACTAAGATTTTCCCCCGCGAGCAAGTGTCCCTTCTCTCATGGTCGTGGACTATCCAGTTCACAACAAAACGGCTACATCGTTTCCCTTCAGAGAGCTTAAGCACTTTCAATCCTTGAAAGTAGTGAAAGTTAGTTACGAGCCACAATCCCATCCAAACCCCCCCTTTTTTAAGACAAATGAAAGCAGGAAAACACAAAATGCCAAGTTGTGCTCGCACCGGAGCAGGACTGCGTGAAAATCCCCATCCAGAGGACCCACTGATGACCTCTGACTTTGGATTGGTCTGCGTTCAAGAGCGAAATCTGAGACGAAGAACGAGGTGCACACAACACCGCGGTGAAAAACCACTAGCCTCCCTCAAGGTTGCATACCCCACTTTGGGAGCCGTACACTCCCCTTTTTACCTCTTCATGAGAGGCAGTGCTCTGCCTAAACATTAAACTAAGATTTCCCCCCCCCCCGAGAGGCAAGTAGCGCCTGAACACGAAACTAAGATTTTCCCCCGCATGGGAGGCCGTGTCCTGACCGAAACACGGCGCAGACGGGACCAGTGCTCAACACCGCACATATCCATTCCAAGCACGTTCTTGCAATCCCCCCATTCCAGTTGGGTACTTCGCGTAGCGCGACATGCTGCCCTCAGCTCGCGCCCTCTCGAAAGAGCGCGTGTAGCGTAAGACCAAGGGAAGCAGCTTTTTGTCCCTCATGACTGACGAATCCCAGGACCGTGCGAAAAACGCCAATTTCGGCTTCTCTGTCAAATTGCTGACCGAGGACCAACGGAGGAGGTGTTTTGGGAAATACGTCCGACACAGGATTGCTTCCTCGCACCCTTTTCCTTTTGGTACTTCAACCATTGGTGCTAACCTCATGCCCACTAGCTCTAACTATTTCGAATGGTCTGTAGCCTGGTTTGCCCAGCCCGTATTATTCGGCTCTGCTCATCATCCTGCAGTTACGCAGTCCATTTTTTGCAAAGCTGGCATCGAGCAACCTGTGTACGTACCACCCCTTCGAAAATATTGCAGGGAGACGCAAGCTTCGCAATCGGGAAACTCACCGGATTCGGGAAGACCCAGTTCTTGGAGACCGAGCTGGTCGGCGGTGTTTCCATGGTGTGTCTTTCTGAATGACACCTCAACCACAATATGTTGTCGACAACAAACAAGTAAAAGAATAAAACAAAACTACGCATTTCTTGAGTGAATAAAACAAAACTACGCATTTCTTGTGTGAATAAA
Source organism: Diplonema papillatum (assembly GCA_030068145.1). Taxonomy (NCBI): domain Eukaryota; phylum Euglenozoa; class Diplonemea; order Diplonemida; family Diplonemidae; genus Diplonema; species Diplonema papillatum. The sequence goes on from JAPJBO010000356.1 coordinate 116,904, forward strand.
ACAAAACTACGCATTTCTTCTTCGCTCGCACTTCGGTTGAGTAAGATCTGGGGTAAGTGCCGGGCGGAGTCGTTCGTACTTGAGGGGCGGCGTGTAGATGAGTTGCTGAAGTTTTCCCGGAATACTGCAAAGCGCCGCAAAACCCAGTCTAAACCAAATGGCAGGGCTCGATCACGTACTCTGACGTCGCATTCCCAACGACCTGCGAAGAAGCCTATCTGGAGGCGGCTCTTCAACTGATGCATCCTCCGGAACTGGATCGGCTTGGACTAGTCAACAGCAGTTTGCACATGAGATCTGCCCGCTTTGAGGTATGCATCGGTACTTATGTTGGAAGCTACGACCCTTTCATGAGACGAAAAAAGCAACCTTGTACGGTGAGGTCGGCTCAATACTGCCCATCTTGTTCAACGGTGACTGTACGAGCACAGCATCGACATCCAAAGTTCTTACAGAAAGCCGACCGTGTTTGCGTCAGGCACGTGGCACAAAGGCTCAAGCGAACCTCTCGCTCCACCGACCGTGTTTTGGGATGGGAGGCACACATTTCAGTAGTGCACAGCTCCCCGCTGATCGGTCGTAAATCAAAGCAGCAGATAGTTCACGTTCTTTGCTGCGTTACGCATATTCCATCCTTCATCCTCGACGTCCTTTGTGGCCATGACGAGGACTGGGACTACCATGCGTCAAACATTCATGCCAGCAAGCATACTTACGTGCGACGGCACTTGCAAAAAAACGATCGGGCCTCACGGCTCCATCGACCGTGTTTTGGGATGGGAGGCACACCTTTCAGTAGTGCACAGCTCCCCGCTGATCGGTCGTAAATCAAAGCAGCAGAGAATTCACGTTCTTTGCTGCGTTACGCATATTCCATCCTTCATCCTCGACGTCCTTTGTGGCCATGACGAGGACTGGGACTACCATGCGTCAAACATTCATGCAACCAAGCAAAAATAAACGCTAAAAATACGTGAAGCAGCACTTGCAAAGAAGCGATCGGGCCCACAGCTCCATCGACCGTGTTTTGGGATGGGAGGCACACATTTCAGTAGTGCACAGCTCCCCGCTGATCGGTCGTAAATCAAAGCAGCAGAGAATTCACGTTCTTTGCTGCGTTACGCATATTCCATCCTTCATCCTCGACGTCCTTTGTGGCCATGACGAGGACTGGGACTACCATGCGTCAAACATTCATGCCAGCAAGCATACGTGCGACGGCACTTGCAAAAAAACGATCGGGCCTCACGGCTCCATCGACCGTGTTTTGGGATGGGAGGCACACCTTTCAGTAGTGCACAGCTCCCCGCTGATCGGTCGTAAATCAAAGCAGCAGAGGACTCACGTTCTTTGCTGCGTTACGCATATTCCATCCTTCATCCTCGACGTCCTTTGTGGCCATGACGAGGACTGGGACTACCATGCGTCAAACATTCATGCAACCAAACTAAAAGCTGTGCAGTAGACACTTGCACCGAATTCTGAAGCAAACACACAGTCTACTTATCGATCGGGGCCTCGCTGCTCCATCGACCGTGTTTTGGGATGGGAGGCACACCTTTCAGTAGTGCACAGCTCCCCGCTGATCGGTCGTAAATCAAAGCAGCAGAGAATTCACGTTCTTTGCTGCGTTACGCATATTCCATCCTTCATCCTCGACGTCCTTTGTGGCCATGACGAGGACTGGGACTACCATGCATCAAACATTCATGCCAGCAAGCATACTTACGTGCGACGGCACTTGCAAAAAAACGATCGGGCCTCACGGCTCCATCGACCGTGTTTTGGGATGGGAGGCACACCTTTCAGTAGTGCACAGCTCCCCGCTGATCGGTCGTAAATCAAAGCAGCAGAGAATTCACGTTCTTTGCTGCGTTACGCATATTCCATCCTTCATCCTCGACGTCCTTTGTGGCCATGACGAGGACTGGGACTACCATGCGTCAAACATTCATGCCAGCAAGCATACTTACGTGCGACGGCACTTGCAAAAAAACGATCGGGCCTCACGGCTCCATCGACCGTGTTTTGGGATGGGAGGCACACCTTTCAGTAGTGCACAGCTCCCCGCTGATCGGTCGTAAATCAAAGCAGCAGAGAATTCACGTTCTTTGCTGCGTTACGCATATTCCATCCTTCATCCTCGACGTCCTTTGTGGCCATGACGAGGACTGGGACTACCATGCATCAAACATGAATCCATAGCAAAACCCAACCCGCGTGCAGCATCACTTGCAAAAGCATTCATGAACGGTCACACGGAAACCCCCGGAATTTCAAGCGAACTTTAACCCTAAAAAGCTCAACTCTAATAAAATGATCGGGAATTACGGCCCATCGACCTTTGCTCATATCCCATCCTTTTTTGGCCATATTTCCAACCGAGTGTTGTAGTTATTCTACCCCGGCTTCTGACGACGGGGTTTCTGCACATGATTACACCATGAATTTGGCATTTGGATTGATGCTAAGCAATTGATACAGAAAAACATACTACCTTAACAACAAGATGAACCGACGCTTTTTGGCGGACGTGCCCACCCAGTCATTGGATTGCATGCCACCTCATGATTGGATTCCCCTCCGCTCCTCATGCACGTCTGCACATGATTACTCCATGAATTTGGCATTTGGATTGATGTTCAACAGTTGATACGAAAAAACATACTACCTTAACAACACGATGAACCAAACCTTCTGATGATTAGCTCCGCAAATGATTCCACTGAATTGCGCCGTTGGATTGCTGCTCGGCATTTGATACAGAAATACATGCTATGCGATCGGCGTACGTGCTTACCGAGATGTCATGGGATTGTAGTCCACCGTCGCTTCTCATGATCGTGGTCTAGAATCGGGTCTGCACATGATTACACCATGAATTTGGCATTTGGATTGATGTTCAACAACTGATACAAAAAAACATACTACCTTAACAACAAGATGAAACAACGTTCTGATCAACAGTGGTTATCTGCACATGATTACACCATGAATTTGGCATTTGGATTGATGCTAAGCAATTGATACAGAAAAACATACTACCTTAACAACAAGATGAAACAACGCTGTAGATGATGCTTGCTTGCCAACTTGGATCGCATTCCACCTTCTCCTCATGGACGTGGTCTAGAATTGTGTCTGCACATGATTACCCCATGAATTTGGCATTTGGATTGATGTTTAACAATTGATACGAAAAACCATACTACCTTAATAACAAGATGACACAGCGTTTTCATGAACACACAGTTGGCTACCTGCGCATGATTCCACACAGAATTTGGCATTTGGATTGATGTTCAACAATTGATACAAAAACAACATCCTACCTTAATTTCTGGATGACGCATCGCTATAGATAGACGAACATGGTTGCTTCTCGCGGACGTGGTCCAACATTGGATCTGCACATGATTACACCATGAATTTGGCATTTGGATTGATGCTCAGCAATTGATACAAAACAACATACTACCTTAATAACAAGATGATGCAACGCTATTGGTGGACGCGCTCCCAGTTGCCGAATTCCGAGTTGTCTTTGGACCGTATTCCATCTTCTGATGGACGTGGACCTGCACATGATTACCCCATGAATTTGGCATTTGGATTGATGTTTAACAATTGATACAGAAAAACGTACTACCTTAGCACAGAAAAACATACTACCTTAGCATCAAGATGGTGCAACGCTATCGGCGAACGCGCTTGACCACTTGCCGAGTTGTCGTTAGACCTTATTCCACCTTCTCATGAACGTGGGTCTGCACATGATTACCCCATGAATTTGGCATTTGGATTGATGTTCAACAATTGATACAAAAAAACATACTACCTTAATAACAAGATGATGCAACGCTAGTGACGGACGTGTTTGCCGGGTTACTGTTGGATTGACCACTTCTCATGCACGTGGGTCTGCACATGATTACACACTGAATTTGGCATTTGGATTGATGTTCAACAATTGATACAGAAAAACATACTACCTTAACAACAACATGAAGCAACGTAGTACACCAGTTGGATCGCCTAGTCTCGTTATCCGAACCCCTGCCTTCTTCCAATCATTGTTGTTGGCTGACACCATTTGCGCACTTAACCATGGTTAAGAAGACGACTGAAAGCACAGACACACATACACAAAGATAGCTCAAAGCATTTGCAAAGTAACACGAAAAGCCTCTAGGCAAAAACCCGTTTTCAAACTTCCTCCAATCATTGTCATCCGACAATCTTGGAACCACACACATCGGTTAGTAAAAGCGGCAACAAGCGGAGGGGAACCTTTCAGAGGGCCCTAACCGCAAACCGTCTACACTAAACCTTTTCACTCCAACACCCCGCGCAGGTCCGGCAAGAAGCAAGCAACGCGACCACCGACCGGCCCACGCCCGCGCCGACGTCCCCTCGTCAGCGGTCTTTCCCGACCGCTGTCTTTAAGCTGGGCGGCGACACCGACTTGAATACGTTCGACCGCGAGGCGTTCGAGGAGATGGTCCTCGCCGACATCAACGCCCGCATGGCAACCGCGAACGCGTCGAAGGTGGTCGTCGAGACGATCTGCAACATCCCCAACGCGCGGGCCGACGGGCAGCCTCCGATCACGGACGTCGACCGGGCGAACGCGAAGGTGTGCAAGCGGTTCGCCTTCGCGGCGGCGCGCCCCGCGGCGGCGCTGCAGGCGGTGGTCGCGGACACGTGCCCGTGCACTCCGATGGTCGAGTTCCGCGTCGAGTCGGACGCCGACGACGGCGGCGGCGCCGCGCCCGCCGGCGAGGTGCTGGCCGCGATCTCCGCGGTCGCCGCTGACGAGACGAGCGCCACCGCGCGCGGGTTCTCGCTGCGCGCCGACTCGCTGTTCATCCTCTCCTCGGGCGCCGCCGACACGCCGTCCCCGACGGCGGCTCCCCCCGCGTCGCAGGCGCCGCCCGCGGCCAGCCCCGCCCCCGCTCCAGCGGACGTCGACCCCGTGCTCACCCCGTGGGACAATTCCGTGGCGCCCATCGAAGCGTCGCCCCCCAGCCCTCATCCCCCGTCGTCCAGCTGCTTCCTCGCCTTCCTTCTCGCACTCGGTCTCGGCCTTCTCGCCTGACCGATCGCGATCGAATCCCAAAACGCGGGCTCGCGCGTTTTCATCTGCGGTTGTGGCGGCACAGTGCCGCCTGCATGGGTCTTCGGTGTTACCCGGCGCCGGGATGCACATCAAGGTGCCTCAGCCCGGCCAATCGCCGAGACGCAACAAACGTGGGTTCAAGCAGCGGCACCGCAAAAAGAGACGTGATCCTGCAGAGGTCGGCTCAGTACGAGAGCAAAGGTACACCTGGGCGGGATTCTTGCGCTGCATTTCTCCCCAAAATCCCCACGCCAGAACGTGCTTGCAACGGGACTCCAACGGGGTCCTGGCCACCGTGCTCCCGGGCTGCCGCAAAAAAGCGTTTTCGCGCTGGTTTGCAAAATGCCTCTCCCCGGTAACTATCCGTTTCGCTGTCGCTTTTTGGAGCTGCATCTGTCTCTATGGTCTCTCCAGGACGGATCTGGTAAGCAGAGGACCTATCGGGGAAAACCTGCTCGCACACAAGTCTTCACGTGCACCGCGTCCCAAACAAAGCACGGCTTGACGCCCGTGTGTAGAGACGGCTAACCACACAGCAGAGCACATCCCAAGCTTTGCAGGCTGCGGTTGACCGTTGCGCTCCTGCTCTGGAGCGAACTTCATTTTCGGAGTGAAATATACAACACCACTAATCATTTATCCGCCGCGCCTCCGGAGCGACTTACGCCCGCCGTAGCAGTGCGAAGAGAAGTGAGGAGACCGGAAACTCCCCGGAGAGATGGTCCCTGCACTCTAACTCGTCTCTCTCTCTCTCTTTATCCTTCTGTCGCCATCCTGCGTTGCCATGCAGGCTCTGGACTGGTGGAACATACATCCGACTCCCAGGTGCACCACCTTCCAGTAGTTGAATCGTTCTCCGCCTCCGCATTGCCATGCGGAGGTGCGTCTCGACTTCCTTTTTCATGTATCCCTGTACGATGGCAGCTCATTGTTTCAAACCGTTTCGCCTGTTGCTTTTTGGCTGTTGAATTCACCGTGCTGCTGTGCGGGCGAACCCATCGCAATATGAGGTAGTTCGAGAGGGACTGCGGCTCAAGAACGGTTCAAGGCTGCAAAGCTTCTGCCATCGTTTTTCAAATTCGGAGGAAAAAAAACAGAAGCAACGAGCAGGTCGGCGCAGCAACTGTTCGTCGTTGCACCCCTGCTTGCGGTGTCGGAGCTCGTCGGGATCTTTCGCCCCTGCATCGCTTTGACAAGCGTCGACACCGCAACGGGGTTTTCCCCGAATTCTTCTTATCCAGGCATAGTTCACCATCTTTCGGATCAACAAGTGTAGTTGGCACATCACCCGTTCAACGCGGTTCGTGGATTTGACACCGGGGATGTTCTGTGTCCACCAGAGCAGTAAATTTGTTGCATTCGTGTGATTGTCAGCAGAGATTCGAGAAACGCAGTGTGCCACCAGCAACAACAGCGGGCCAAAAAAACCAAAAAAAAAAGCGTGGGGAAAAAAAAAGTAATAATGAGCGCCACCAGGCAGCTGTTCGTCGTCGCCGCTGCAGCGTTGACAGCGGGTGAGCACACCGTCTACATCTCGGAGTACGTCGAGGGGCAGGGCCGCGGCGAGGCCCTCGAGGTCTCAAACCGCGGCGCTTCGCCTGTCGACCTGGCGCTGTACAGCCTCGCGCACTACCCGGGGTCCAACGTGGGGTACCCGCGCGCGTTCGTACTCAACGGAACGCTGGCGCCCGGAGAGTCGCGCGTGTATGCGAACCCCAAAGCGAGCGGTATCTTCGACTACGTAGTCGCGACCGCCGTCGTTGAATTGGGCCTCGACTACCACGGCAGCGACCCCGTCGCGCTCCGGTACAACGGGTCGATCATCGACCTGGTCGGGACGTTCCCCATGTACGGCCCGTGGCTGCAGAAGATGGCGCTCCGGCGGCACCACGCGGCCGCGCTCAACCCGGCCGGCTTCCCGAGCATTCCGTCCGCCTTCGTGGCGGGGTGGCAGTGGTTCCCGGAGAACACGTTCGACGGCCTCGGCTGCGAAGGCCTGTCGGCCTGCCCCGACGCCGCCCCGGTAGACGGGTTGCCGTGAACGCGCCGGGGGGGCCACCCTCCGTCTGTCAATTTGGGTTTGCCGGCTGTGGTGCGGATGTCCAACTTCTGGGATACTCCGCGGCGAACGAAATCCAGATCGACGTCTCAGTGGGTCGGTTGACCCATCGGCCGCGAGTAATGTCTAGCTCCAACAGGGGGATTTCTTTTCTTATAAGACGGCGGCAGCCAAATTCGCAGTCATTGAGTGCTTCAGTAGAATTTCAGGGTTGAAGTAGGATGAGAGCGCCCTCAAGCCGCAACCGCCTCAGCTGCGCTGACGGCAGAGCCGCGCACGGAGCGCTCTCATCTACGCTACTTCTCTACAACACAAAAAGATTTGCAAAATGATCAACAACCGAAATTGGACGCCAACTTCGGTTGACCGTGGACAGCTACCTTGGGTCCGAGGGTTGCATACGGCAGGTTGTTCCGGAGAAACACAGCAGCTGCACTTCTGCGGCGGCATCTGGCAACGACTGTCACGACTAGCTGATCGGGATCACCTTCCAGCTCCGCAGAGAAACACATTTGTTCGAGTGAATCTAACGCAGTAACTGCTTTATACGGCATGGCAACATTCCAGCTGTACCTGTGCTACCTGTATCCCCTCAATCACCAACGACATACATATCCGGCAATCAACACTACACGTTCCCCCTCCTTCAATCAAGAAAGCAAACAAAATTGGTGGAAAGACTGACGTTCATTCGTCAGAAAACGCAAACAGGACTCGCCCAAGGTTCCAGGTAAATGAGTGCTGCGGTTTGTAGCAGTTCCTTTCTGCTCTGCCTGCACAGTCAACGAAGATTCATCCCAAAAGTCAACCTGGGTGCTTCAGCAGCGATGTAGCTGCCTCCAGTCCTTTCCAAGCCAGGTACTGCACTGGGCAACGGAGATGTCCTGTGCCTCACAACAGTCTCGTGACCCCCAAAGGCCATCAGCGCCCTGGGACGACATTTGGTTGGAACTTCCCGTTGCATCCGGGCGACCAAGATAAATTTCTTAGGTGAAGCCTGCCTCACCTGAACTTCCGCGAAAAAAATAATTAAGGCGGGTAGCGGTTTCACCTGCTCCGTGTCGCAAGACAACATTGTTTCACCCCACTCCTTACTTGCGTCTGTAGACTGCCGAGGCCTGGGAAGGAAATCGCGTACGGGTTTCTTTTCTTGAGAGTCCGCACGGAATAGTTGACGAAGTCTCTTGAGCTCGTGCTGCTTACTGTTGCGGGGTCGGAAACCCAAACGACCCCCCGCCTCCTTTTCTTGTGCTGTCAAGAGCTGCGACTCAACTATTCCTGCCGCAGCACTTGCCTTGCAAAACATTATAATCACCAACACCTGCCCGATGGCTCTTTCTCTTTTTTTGCGCTGTCACAACGAAGAGAGCTACCGTGTTTGGGAGTGAGACCTCCTTAGCATTGAGTTCTTTAGAGTGCAAGTGCCATCAAGGCAGGCGAGCACTAGTCCTACTCCGTAGCAGTTGGAAGCCACGGAGGGATGAATATAAATGATTCGGTGCAAAGCGCCGTAGTGGTTTGGGCTTGAACGCAAAGAATTTGTTTGTGTGTGGCGATCATAATCTGCATCGCGTAGTGGATGCAGGTTTCTGCCACAGACCAAACGTCACGGGCCCGTCAAGTTCATTCCTGGAGTCGATTTGCCTGCCGCTGTTTATCGCGGTTGTAACCTCAAGCCGTCGTGATACGCAAACGTTTGGCGTTTCCGGCGTCGGGGCACTGCGAGCCAGACCCGAGAGCATACTTGAGGACGTAACTCTGAGGCTCGCCCGCGTAGCATCAACCATGCATAAGAGGTGCATGAGAGGCATTGTTCTGCCTAAATTTTTAAGCTAAGATTTCCCGTCCCTACACAGCTCTTCCAATACCGAAGGCACCGGCTCATTCCCCGCGTTCCCCTTGCCTGCTCACCCTTCCTCCGTTCCTGAAGCTGTTTTGCTTCGGCGTTCCGGCTCTTTCCGTATCTGCGCCGCAAAACGAGCGAATTAGAACCGCCTTTCGCGGGGTGCTCGGCGGGAAGTGGCTCGCCGGGCTAAAAGAGTGGCACGGTGTGATAGGCCTCTCTTCCGGAGGGCTCGCGCACTCTTACACACACGTGCGTCACGGTGGTGTGTATTGGAAGGCGAGGAGTGGTCGGCGGTGTGCCTTTGCCAGGATGTCCGTCTGCGGACACACTACGCATACGGGTCGACGGCCCACGCCGAGCCCGAAATGTACTTGTCTCTGCGACCACTCTTGTTGCTGCAACCTTGTTTGTGCAACCACTCCAGCCCGGCGGTGGTCCCTTTGCAGCCAACATATTATTTGCAACTCCGTCAAAGCCAGCATCTCAACCTAAGCCATCTCCCCTCCAGCCATTGGAACATGGGCGGGATGCACCGACCGGCGCTTGTTGCGCTGGCGTTCGTCGCCTGCTTCGCTCTTCGGGTCTCGGCGGTGGCGATGGACATCGACAACCTCGACGACAGCTTGGACCAGGTACGTGACGAGATTGAACGAATGCGTGCCGATGATTCCCGTGGTATGACCAACGGCATCGGTTTGAAATCCGGCTCGATCGTCCAGCAGCCGCAGTTCAAAGTATGCCTTCCAACAACACCTTCCTGACTCGTGTGACCGCCTGCCGGTGCCCAAACCTGGCTCTTTCTCCGTGGGTGAGTCGTAATCGTCACCAGGCAGCCCTGTATATACCCCCAGGCAGTTGATTGTACTGACTTGGTGCTTTATCAGAGCGAGATTTGAATCAGACCAATGGCGTGAGTCACTGGCTTGTGAGCCGGGAACTAAGAAATGTGCAGTGGTATTCGTCACAAGCAGCTCTGACTGCCTGCGGTATTCCACGCGTAGCACTGTTGCAGGGTACTTGAGGCGGTGTGGACGCGACAACACCCTGTCGGTCAAAGGTATATTGTTGCAGGCCAACCTGTGACAATCATATTCCCAGTGCTCAGTACGTGCACGACCTTTGCGCCCTCTCGACTCCTCCACAACAAAGAGATTGTCCCAGCCAGCACAGAGGAATCCTGGTGAGTTATGCTCGTGGAGTTCCCTCAATAAACGCTAATAAATCGCAACAGGGTTTGCGGGTTTGCTTTCCGTGTCCCTTGGTGCCACAGTGCCACTCAGGTGTACAGCGGCGTTTTGGGTGCAGCCCACCGTGTCAGAGGCAGTGTTCTGCCTTGCTACCTTTGTAGTACACCACCCCGCACCACACAGTATACCGTCGGACAATCTGTTGTCGTCGCGAAGCAGCTGGTCTTCAAAGCCTCGAGCGGAAAGAGAGCAAGAACCATCGAAGCCGGAAGTATCGGCACCGTTACCGCAGTCCCCGGTGTGTCCCGGCTTTCCTTAGCACACGTCATCTTGCACGTTGACCATCAACGTCCCATTCTAAAGTGCAAGCACTGATGGCGCATCACTGTTGCTGGTGCGCTCGCATCGTCGCCATCGAAGCAGTTGCTTGAGTCACTCGTTCACTTGTAAATACTAATTACTGGTGACAAGGCAACCAAACGAAGCTTCGTGCCGTAGGCACTTGCGCAACATCTCCGTCAGCATTCATGCATCCAAGCAAAATTACGTGCGGCAACACTTGCAAAAAAACGATCGGCCTCACGGCTCCATCGACCGTGTTTTGGGATGGGAGGCACACCTTTCAGTAGTGCACAGCTCCCCGCTGATCGGTCGTATATCAAAGCAGCAGAGAATTCACGTTCTTTGCTGCGTTACGCATATTCCATCCTTCATCCTCGACGTCCTTTGTGGCCATGACGAGGACTGGGACTACCATGCGTCAAACATTCATGCAACCAAGAAACATTACGTGTGGCAGCATTTGGAAAAAAACGATCGAGCCTCGCGGCTCCATCGACCGTGTTTTGGGATGGGAGGCACACCTTTCAGTAGTGCACAGCTCCCCGCTGATCGGTCGTAAATCAAAGCAGCAGAGGACTCACGTTCTTTGCTGCGTTACGCATATTCCATCCTTCATCCTCGACGTCCTTTGTGGCCATGACGAGGACTGGGACTACCATGCGTCAAACATTCATGCAACCAAGAAACATTACGTGTGGCAGCATTTGGAAAAAAACGATCGAGCCTCGCGGCTCCATCGACCGTGTTTTGGGATGGGAGGCACACCTTTCAGTAGTGCACAGCTCCCCGCTGATCGGTCGTAAATCAAAGCAGCAGAGGACTCACGTTCTTTGCTGCGTTACGCATATTCCATCCTTCATCCTCGACGTCCTTTGTGGCCATGACGAGGACTGGGACTACCATGCGTCAAACATTCATGCAACCAAACTAAAAGCTGTGCAGTAGACACTTGCACCGAATTCTGAAGCAAACACACAGTCTACTTATCGATCGGGGCCTCGCTGCTCCATCGACCGTGTTTTGGGATGGGAGGCACACCTTTCAGTAGTGCACAGCTCCCCGCTGATCGGTCGTAAGTCAAAGTAGCAGAGGACTCACGTTCTTTGCTGCGTTACGCATATTCCATCCTTCATCCTCGACGTCCTTTGTGGCCATGACGAGGACTGGGACTACCATGCGTCAAACATTCATGCAACCAAGAAACATTACGTGTGGCAGCATTTGGAAAAAAACGATCGAGCCTCGCGGCTCCATCGACCGTGTTTTGGGATGGGAGGCACACCTTTCAGTAGTGCACAGCTCCCCGCTGATCGGTCGTAAATCAAAGCAGCAGAGGACTCACGTTCTTTGCTGCGTTACGCATATTCCATCCTTCATCCTCGACGTCCTTTGTGGCCATGACGAGGACTGGGACTACCATGCGTCAAACATTCATGCAACCAAACTAAAAGCTGTGCAGTAGACACTTGCACCGAATTCTGAAGCAAACACACAGTCTACTTATCGATCGGGGCCTCGCTGCTCCATCGACCGTGTTTTGGGATGGGAGGCACACCTTTCAGTAGTGCACAGCTCCCCGCTGATCGGTCGTAAGTCAAAGTAGCAGAGGACTCACGTTCTTTGCTGCGTTACGCATATTCCATCCTTCATCCTCGACGTCCTTTGTGGCCATGACGAGGACTGGGACTACCATGCGTCAAACATTCATGCAACCAAGAAACATTACGTGTGGCAGCATTTGGAAAAAAACGATCGAGCCTCGCGGCTCCATCGACCGTGTTTTGGGATGGGAGGCACACCTTTCAGTAGTGCACAGCTCCCCGCTGATCGGTCGTAAATCAAAGCAGCAGAGGACTCACGTTCTTTGCTGCGTTACGCATATTCCATCCTTCATCCTCGACGTCCTTTGTGGCCATGACGAGGACTGGGACTACCATGCGTCAAACATTCATGCAACCAAGAAACATTACGTGTGGCAGCATTTGGAAAAAAACGATCGAGCCTCGCGGCTCCATCGACCGTGTTTTGGGATGGGAGGCACACCTTTCAGTAGTGCACAGCTCCCCGCTGATCGGTCGTAAATCAAAGCAGCAGAGGACTCACGTTCTTTGCTGCGTTACGCATATTCCATCCTTCATCCTCGACGTCCTTTGTGGCCATGACGAGGGCTGGGACTACCATGTGTCAAACATTCATGCTGCTCAAATGAAAATGCGTGAGGTATTCCCTGCTTTAAGCCGGGTTTGCGAGCCCTCTACCCCACCCCTTTTCTCAACCGGAGACTCTATAAACACCGGCGTTTCGTATCTCAAAATCCTTCTGCAATCAACTCGCAAACAGGCGATGTCGAAGGGAGCGTTGCCGAGGTTCGTATGCAGTCAACGGGGACTCTCTTCGACCCGCGAGCGGAGCAAATTCTGCCCCTGGACGAGTGGGAGCGCCAGGAACGGATCCGGATCGCGAAGGAAGACGCGGAAACCGACTGGGCCGGCAAGATCGAAGCGCTGCTGAAGGAGCACGCTCCGAAGAAGATCCGCAAGCTACCGGCGATGCTGAAGGCTTGGAACAAGAAGGAGAAGGACCTGTTCAAGAAGCTTGAGAAGGAGTTCAGCCAGTCGCAGGAGCTCTGACATGCACGTTCCATCGCTTGCCTTTGGCTTGCGAGAACCACCAGTCTGCTTCATCCGGAAACTCATCGGAAGATAGAAGCCACGAGAGTGTCTAGGACCTATTTCGAAAGCTCGGAAAGGATCGCAGGAGCCATCCCTTGCGTTTGTCACATGGTTGCGTTCGATGATGTCGGCCGAACGGCACCTATCAGCGCAGGGTCGGTCTTGGTGATACCCGCTGAATTGACCAGCCAGATCTCCCCCAGCAAGCTTTTCCTCCTGGTATCGCCCACATCTCGGGATCAATCAGAAACCTGGTTCACAGACCGGATTTCGAGCGCCATGACTGCTGGCGACGGCATTCAATAATCAACCGCTGGTCAATCACCCCGTCCAAAGCGGGGTTCGGCGTCACGCAACCAGCCACAGCACGTCGTGGCGCGGCGGGAGGGGGAGCCGAGTTACCACTTCGGCTGCAGTTCCCACAAAACGTTTCCGACACCCCCGCATGGGCGGCACGACACCCCCCTGTAAGTCTCGCCCCACCGGTTGCCTTTACCCCGGACTGGAGAGGGAGAGCAGCACAATGCAAAATGAAAGAACGACCCTTTTTTCCTTCTCTTTTGAGTTTCGTCTCGTTGCGCGGGATCAACAGGGACTACGTCAGAGGAGATCGTTGGATGGCGAACTGTGGCGAAAGTATTCGACAAGAGTGTCTTTACTGTATCAAGGTTACGTTTCCGTCGCCGGCTGGCGGTCGCGGAGACGACCTGCAAAAAAGGCGGCTTCCAGTAAAGCTTAAAGTCGTGGGAGCCGAAATGACTCCCCAGATCTTGAAACCTCATCGTCTACAGCAGTGGAGGACGACATCTGATCATCTTGGATCTCGTTCGAGGAGCACGTCAACTAGCCAAGTTCGAAGAGCATCATAAAGCTTAGTGCATGTACACCTGCCGTGTGCGTATTAGGCCTACTTTGCCCAACGACTTCTCTCATCGCGAACTGCAAGTGCTCCAGTCGGACACGGTTCACACAAAACGCCGAACAACGAACAGGAGGGAGGGTTAAATCCTCTGGGTGGCTCGCAGCCCTGCCTTGCCAAACGAGCGAGCGGGTGGGAGCGAGAAGTTCAAGCGGTTGTTGCACACCCGCGGGGGCCTGGCGCCGGGTGGCTAGAGAAGCCGAGTGGGGGCTCGGGTACGTGCCTCGGAGCGCTTGACACTCGTTTAATTTCTTCGCTGAGCGCCGGGCGAAAGAGAACCTCTCGACTTGGTACTTTTTTGCGGGGTGTTTTTTTTTTGTTCGTTTGCAGAAGCACCCGTTTCTCGCTCGGGACAGGGGGGGAATGAATTCGGTCTACAACCGATCCGCGGCGGCGGGGCCGCGGGCGTTCGCGCCGGGGCCGATGTACCCGCGGGGCGTGGTGGACCCGTCCGGGGCCGGCGGCGGGGCGAGGCTCGAAGAGGAGATCGCGTGCATCAAGACGATCACGCAGTGCCTCGATGGGTCGTTCCGGTTCAATTCCCAGCCGCTCGGCTCGGTCGACCCGGCGGCGGCCGCGACGGCGACCAGCATCGCGGAGACCGCCGAGTTCTTCGACCTGGTCGTCAGCCTCCTGTCCGCCGACGGCAGCGCCGCGCGGCTCAAAACCCTCGTCTTCGAAGTCCAGCCCAGCATCCTCGACACGCTCGTCTCGCTCCTCCGCGTGCCGACGCCGTCCCACCTCGCCTCGAACTCCGCCTACATGGAGTGCCGAGTCCTGTGCGTCCAGTCCGTAACCAAAATCGTCTCCCTCTGCACCGACGAAGCCACCGGATACCTCCTCGCAGAGCAAGCCATCCGAGTGGTCATCGGCGGGGGGTTTTTTGAGGTTGCCCTCGCGTACTTGTCCGGCAACGGGCAAGGCGCGCCCCTGGGCGCCGGCGTCGAGGCCCTGCGCGTGGCCTTCGCCGAAGCGGTCTTCGTCCTGGTCATGCGGTCGGAGGGTGCCGCGTTCCAGCTCATCGAAAAGGGGGGCATCCAGCAGCTGTTCGAGTGCCTGTTCTCGGACGGCAGCGTCATGGTCCGCAACTACGCGTGCGCCACCCTCCGCGTGCTCGCGGAGAAGTCGCCGGACCGCGTCGCGAACCTGCCCATCGTCCCGCGCGCCCTCAACCAGATCAAGCTCGAGCCGAGCAAATACGTCGTGATCCTCCTCCTCGAGATGCTGTCCCTCCTCTTCTACGCGTGTCCGTACGTCTACCTCGCGGATCTGCACGACAACGGGAGCCTCCTCTCGGAGCTGTACACGATCATCCACACGTTCCTGACGGGCAACACGAACTTGGACGTCCTGGCGGCTGTCTGCAAAGTGATGGAGGCGGTCTTGCTGCTTGAATCGTCGACGTGCGGCGAGAAGAGCAACTACACGACGCGCCTGTTGACGCAAGGCACGCCGAAGGTTCTGCTCCAGCGGGAGGACATCACCGGCGCGGACAGCACCGATGCGGACATCCGCGGGTTGAAGATCAAGATGTTCCGGAAGCTGGTGCAGGCGTGCACCAGCGCGGAGCTGACGAACCACCTGCAGGAGGCGTACACGCACTTCTTCCCGAGCCTGTCGCTGCTGATCAACGCGGACGGCACGTACCAGCAGAGCAAGAGCGGGTTCCCCGGCGCGCCGCCGCCGCCCGGCGGCCCTGGCATCTTCCTGACGCAGGAGGGCCGCGGAGAGCTCGCGCTGGCCTTCGCCGAGATCCTGGCGAAGCACCCCGCGGCGAGGAGGTACACCAACGACACAGTCCGGGCGTATCCCATCTGGATCGGCCAGCTGCGCCAGCACCTGTTGAGCGCGGTCGACGAACTGCCGCCGCCGTTGCTGAATGGGTGCCACCTCGTTGACTACCGGGGTGCTTACATCAACAGCATCGCTGACTACGGACCTGTGGACTACACAGACCGCGTCCACATTTCGGGTGTGGTCAACGTCATGCTCCAAAAGCAGACTCACGGCGACCCGTATGAAGCGGTGACCGGTGTTTATGACGGGTCCCGCAACTACCAGCACACCTTCATCGAAGAATCGATGGAGGCCTTCCCCGGGCACCTCAGCGACATGGAGAAGAAAGCGAGGCTGACACACACCATTCTGAGCCACGTCATCCACCTGACCTTGACCGCAGACGGCGTGCCCCAGCCGATGCGGCCGACGGCGGCGCCGGCCATCGCAGGGTACCCTGACGAAAACAAAGAGAACTACCCCGGGCAGTACGACCACCAAACGCCGGGGATGCACACCCCTGGCTACACGGAACCCTTCGCCACGCCCACCACCGGCGTCAGCACGCCGAGGGGCCGCAGCTTGCGTGGGAGGAAACCTTCCCGGGCAAAATCACCAGCGGTGCCGCATAGGAGGAAGCCTTGGAACGCAGGCGGGAACTCGGGCCGTATGGGACTCTTCTCCCTCGCGGGTCCGACGCGGAAGCGGACCGACTTCACACCGGGCAGGGTGCTCGATCCTCTGATGGCTGACCTGCCGTCCGGGGTGTCGTCGAGCGTTTACAGCACGGCGCTGACAAAGGTGGATACCGACTACACGGACATGGCGATCCTGATGCACCTCCCCATCACCTTCGGCGCGAACTACAACCGAGCCAACAAACCGACGGTCCGTCGGTTCAACAACGGCAGCGCGATGCCTTACATCCAGCAGACCTGCCGCAGCAACGCTCTGCAGTCATGGGACGTGAAGGACGTCGGTGAAGGAGACCTGTTCTCGTTCTTCATCCCGTTCCACAAACTGTCCGAGGTCCGCCTCGACGAGGAACTGCGGAACCTGCACAAGCACCGGTTGAAGGCCAAGAAAGGCCTGCTCACGACACCGCAGACGCAGAAGGGCAAGCGCTGGTTCTTCCACGACCTGTACCACTACATCCTGCCGAAGACGGAGACGCTCCTGAATGAGCTGAAAGGTATCGTCTTCTTCTATTCAACCCGTCGCACGATGAGGCTGTGCAGCAAGCGCGCATTGTCGCGAAACTCCGAGAATTCGTCTCTCTCGGTGCTAAAGAGGGGTCGGGGAAGCTACAATGTGTTCGCTGTAGTGTGTGTTGGTACAGACAGCTCTGTATATACCCCCAGGCAGTTGAATGTACTGACTTGGTGCTTTATCAGAGCAAGATTTGAGCCAGTGGCCAATGGTGTGAGTCACTGAGTGATGAATGGCGTTAGTAACTGGCTTGTGAGCCGGGGAACTAAGAAATGTTCGCAGTAGTATTCGTCACCAGGAAGCTCTGTATATACCCCCAGGCAGTTGAATGTACTGACTTGGTGCTTTATCAGAGCAAGATTTGAGCCAGTGGCCAATGGCGTGAGTCACTGACTTGTGAGTCGGGGAACCAAGAAATGCTCGCAGTAGTATTCGTCACAAGCAGCTCTGTATATACCCCCAGGCAGTTGAATGTACTGACTTGGTGCTTTATCAGAGCCAGATTTGAGCCAGTGACCAATGGTGTGAGTCACTGAGTGATGAACGGCGTTAGTAACTGGCTTGTGAGCCGGGGAACTAAGAAATGCTCGCAGTAGTATTCGTCACCAGGAAGCTCTGTACATACCCCCAGGCAGTTGAATGTACTGACTTGGTGCTTTATCAGAGCAAGATTTGAGCCAGTGGCCAATGGCGTGAGTCACTGACTTGTGAGTCGGGGAACCAAGAAATACAATATAATAGCGCTTCTGCCCAATTAAGCATCACCACAAACACCACAAACACCAGATCTGATCGCGGTTCACGGCGCTTCGAACATCCTGTTCTATCTGAACATTATCCGCCTGATGGAGAACAAGGACGACGAGGAGTCGCAGGCCATAGCCAGTTTGAACCCAGCGATGGCCCCGCCGAGCATGTCTACGACCAACCTGTTGCCGCGCCTCGGCCAGCCTTACGAGTATGAGCGCGAGATCCTGCTCCAGAACGAAGTGCTCCGCTTGTCGAACGGAAAGTACAAAGACACTGTCCACGGCGGCAACATCCTGTACGTGTTGGACCGCCTCAAGGTCTACTTCGCCGAGAAATTCTCGAAGTATGCACACCTCCATTTCTTCGATAGATCTTTTGGCGTGTTTGCTATGTGGGGCTGTGTCCAATCGCGCCCTGGCTGTATTTTTTGAGGCTAGTCACAAGGAGGGGTAGGGAGCAGGCAATGGATGAAGCATGGATGAAGTCTTTGATTCAGCAAAAGAAAACGTTGTGCCAGCAACACGTTTTACACTGCAACTCTCTTCTGGCCAATGGCACACGACCTCTAACCTGTTACAGGAGCGACTTGCAGCTTACCGACCACTTGAAGGAGATCGAAGATGAGATCGCGCGGCTTGAGGACAAGGCGGCGCGTGACATCCCGGGCAATGAAATGCAAGCCGAGGCGGAGGACGACGTCGAGAGCGAGTACGACAGCAGCGTGGACGGGATGGGGCCGTCGGCGAAGCGCGGTGGAGCGAAGTCCGGAGGCGTTTCGTTCGACAACCGGCACGTCAACAACGACTTCCTGCGGGAGACGGACCCGCTGCACTACCCGGACCCGGAGTTCTCGACGGACACCGAGTCGGACGTGCACTACAACCTCGACCGCATGCGGCTCGCCGACCTCTCCGAGTCCGACGACGGCGGCCCGCACCTGCCCCCTCCCGCCGTCCACCGGTCCGCCCAGCCGCAGGACACGCAGGCCAAGCACGTCTCCCCCAGCCGCGACGCCACCCAAACCCGCCCGGCGTACGAGATCTCGGACGTCTCGTCGACGCTTTCCTTTTGAGGGCGGCACCGCGGTGGAGGGTTGGCTGCAGACTCCCAGGTTCGCGCTGGTGATGGTCCATCCTGTGTGTCCGTGGCTCAAAGGACCGAAATTCGGTGCAGACGGAACCAGGGACCTGAGCTGAGCACACAACCATCCCAAGCAAGATTCTTGCATACCCTCCCCCCATCGCTGACAGCAGCCCAACTTTCTTGAAACTCGGCATGCTCTTCACACGAATCCTGGGAAGCAACGTCGCCCGTTTCTTCGCGCTTTTTTTGTGTACTTCTTGTTCAAAAATCCCTCTTTCCCCCGTATCTCTCTCTCTCTGCACAGCCTCCGAGTAATGTACAGCGTAGTATGTGTTTAAAGGTGTCCTTGTGAGAACGTATGAAGCGCCCCCTTCAAAAAAGCTGCGCTGTTCTCAATGCAGAAGCTAGTCGTGTGGTGCGGCTGTGTGTTTGCGGAGCAGTTGAGCGACTCGCAGCAACCGGCCCTGCCGCCGCTGCTTCGTTTGCTGCTTCACCTGGCTCGCTGAACCCGGTCAGTTGCGGATTCGACCCCGAGTCGTAGCAATTGCGAGGTACCGAGATCGACATCACACGCCCGAGGCAACGCTTCAGAGTTGTTTTCAGCTTTGCTCCCCTTCGGCCGCGCATTCTCTACAAAAAAAAAGAACAACAGTCCCCCGTTGCCCGAACCCGCGTTGTAAGTCGTCTGTCGAAGATCCATTTGTACGGTGCAGACCCCTGTCCCTTTTGTTTCGTTTCACGATTATGCCTGTGCAGCGCCCGCAAACCCGTGAGCAGGGGCAGAGTCCTGGAATCCTGGAATCTCTCAGCTAGAAAGGCCGCTTTACGAGGAAGGTACAGCTGGGTGGCAGAAGCAAAACAGGGTCTTCTTTCCCGGTGAACTGCACCGCTAGTTCGCGTGAACAACCCGGGCAGTGCCACAGAGTCGGGTTGGGAACTGCGTTTACCCGCACGAAAGCGTGTCGTGAAGCCGAGAGGCTGTCCGACGGGGTCGCCGTTCAATGGTCCGTGTGTGTGTGTGTGTGTGTGTGTGCGTAAGTCGAGATGCAGCGTGTGCGTCGTCCTGCCGAGGACAAATCCTTCAGGTTATCTTTCAGGAAGCAATCGATAGGACTCGGCCGGATCCATTTCCAGCAAGTATTCGTCCCGCGTCGAGGTCTGCACCACCGAAAGTTGGATTAACAAAAACAAGAACGAAAACAAGCTCGAAAAAAATGGGTATACGCACTGCGCGCTGGGGGACGAAACAAGACCGAAAGACACCAACCCACTACGTAACCGGAAGAACAACAAACCCACCAGTGAGGGGAACGTGGGGCCTTTCGGGCGATACCTCGCCCTTACACTTACACGATCTCTTCTCTGCGCCCGGCGAAGAAACCTGCGGGGCGCTGGTTGTCTGATTCGGTCCGTTGGAAGTTCGTGATCGAACCTGTAGCGTCGGCGGAAAGGAAAGTGGCGCAGGGAAGCAGGAACGATGACGTGTCCAGTGTGCTTGGATTTGTACAAGTTTCCTGTGACACTGCAGTGCGGGCACAATGTGTGCAAAGGCTGTGTGCTCGGGACGAACGCGCGGCACGGGGGAGGCGGGCGGTCGATGAAGGTGTGCTGCGCAGTGTGCCGTGACGTGTCGCGGTACGTGGACGAGCGCGATCTGGCCATCAACCAGAACCTGATGGAGTTGATCGACGTGATGAAAGGCGACGCGGTGCACAAGGTGCCGTGCCACCGCTGCGAAAGCGTCGAAGCGACGCTGTACTGCGCGGAGTGCTCCCTGCCGCTCTGCAGCTCGTGCTCGGACATCATCCACGTCGGCCGGTTGAAGCAGCACAAAGTCGTGTACTCGCCGTCGGCGGTCTCCGCGACGAAGCGGCCCCCGAAGTGCGGCAAGCCCGGGCACGCCGACTACCGCACCGACCTCTTCTGCGTCGAGTGCAACGAGCTGCTCTGCGTCCTCTGCTCGCAGACCGACTTCGGGCACCGGGCACACAAGATCCTCCCCGTCAAGGAGGCGGCGGAGCTCGAGAAAATCCGCCTCCGCGACGTCCTCGACTCGGCCTCCCGGCTCCGGTCCGAGCTGCGGTCTGTGTGCGAATCGCTGGACGGCGCCATGCTCAGCATCGAGCGGTCGACGACCGAGGAGCTCCTCGTGTTCGAACGGACCGTCGACTCGATAAAAGAGCGCCTCGAAGCCAAGAAGGCGCTGCTCATGCAGCAAGCCCGGGTCGGGTCGATCGAGAACATCGACGTTCTCCGGCAGAACCGGAAGGACACCGTGCAGCTGGTCGCGAAGCTGAACGAGTCGGTGGCGAAGGTCGAGCGGGCCGTGGCCCACAGCAACTACGTCGACATCATGACCGCGCGGCTCGAAATGGAGCGCGAGCTCCTGCAGCACAAGCCGGTGTCCATCGAGCCGTTCTCCCTGCCCCAGTTTTCGATCCCGCGGTACAACGACATGGTCCAGGCGACGGACCAGTTGTCCCTCGAGTTCCGCGTCGCCGACAACCAGCTGCCGTCGGCGGTGATCGAGGCGACGAACCTGTTCCAGCAAAAGGGGTTCAAATGGGAAAAGAGCACCTACGGCGACTCGCAGATCGCGAACCGCGGGCTGACCGTCATCTCGAACTCTTCCAACTGGGAGACCATCATGTCGTGCACGCTGCTGGCGCAGGGCGTCCACTACTGGGAGGTCAAGTTGGAGAAGTATAACACGTCGAACGGGCACAATGTGATCGTGGGCGTCGTTTTCGACGGCGCTTTCGCGATGTGCGACATCATCGGGGAGGACGAGAATTCGGTCGGCTTCAACACGGGGAAGGGCACCAAAACGGCGCACCACGACTTCCTCCAGCCCTACGCGAGCACCGCCGCCGCGCCCCGCGGCGGGTCGAGCAGCGGGCCCGGCGTCTGCAGCTTCGCCGACGTCGTCGGCGTCCGGCTCGACGTCGCGGCGCAGACGCTCGAGTTCTTCAGGAACGGCATCCCGCTCGGCGTGGCCTTCGCGCACGTGTCCCGGCACTGCTACCCCGCGGTGTCGCTCATCAACAACCAGCAGGTGTCCCTCACGTTCCCCTCGAGGGTCCCGGCGCCGTGACCGCCCGGGAAAAGCTTGACCATCTTTTCACCGAAGGTCTGGCCCCATGCTGCCGCATGCGTGGCGGAGGCTGGCCATCGCATGTGCGGCCTCCCCCGGTATGTGTGCCCACCGCGCCAATCGACTGCTGGTCCTCTCGGCGCAGACGCTCGAGTTCTTCGGGAACGGCACCCTGCTCGGCGTGGCCTTCGCGCACGTGTCCCGGCACTGCTACCCCGCGGTGTCGCTCACGTTCCCTTCGAGGGTCCCGGCGCCGTGACCCGCCCGGGAAAATCTTGCGAGCACCTTTTCACCGAAGGTCTGGCCCCATGCTGCCGCATGCGTGACAGAGGCTGTCCATCATTCGGTCTCCCCCTGTATGCGTGCCCACCGCGCCAATCCCCGGCTGGTCCTCTCGGCGCAGACGCTCGAGATCTTCAAAGCAAGATACAGGCGGGCGTTGCCTTCGGACAGGTCGCTCGACACTGCCACCTTGCAATATATCTTGCATCATGTGTCCCCACACGTTCTCACCGATCCCCGGAGCCGTGGCCGGCTCGAGGAAAGCAGCCGCGTTTGCCTGCCGCGAGCACCTTTCCACCGAAGTCGAGTTTTTGCAAGCCCCCGATTTCAGGAGGGCTGCGACGTTGCTTTTTCGCGCACGTCGCCCAGCAGTGCCAATCCGCGTTTCCACCTACCTTTGGATCTGATTTTCATACAACAGTCAAACGATTCAACCACCCCGTGTCCAGCGCACGGGTCCTGTCGCGGCTGGTGCCGAACAAACGTCACGTTAGTTCAGTTGAGACGATTAGACTTTGCAGAGTTGAAGCGCGATGCGTGGCCTTTGCGACACTACACCGCCGGTTGTCGCCACAGGATGCTGCTGCTCTGCTCCCATCATGCACCCAACTTGCCTAAACGTCGTCAATCCTGTACGCGTTTCACCTAGAGCACTTCTCCCTTTAGAAACTCTTGTGCACTACAAATTCCTGCTTTTTTTGCGGCAGCGCAAGGGCTGTTTTTCTCTTCCACCTTTCCAGACTTGTCAAAGCGGTTTGTTGGTAGCGCTCGATGTTGAGATATTGGTCATCAAGTAAACGCATGCAAAGTCCCTGCCCGAACCCGCCACAGATGCTACGAGTTCTTCGACAAGCGAGTCGGTTGGCGCACGGTTAGCGAGATGGGTCAATTGCTACCGGAGATAAAGGATCCCACCAATCGCCAACCTCTGTGTGATTTCGAAGTGCCCCCCCTCCTTGGATCAAAGTCCTGCCCATACCTAAATACCTGCAGGTAAAGATAAAGAAAGGGACGGGGCTCACGAGTCAAAGAGCTCTGCGACCCAGCGCGCAAACCAAGGCGCGCCGCGTTTGCGTGGCGAGCTTCTGTAACGACAGTTGACACCCATCATCTCAGTCACCCTCAACTCCTTCAAGCAACCTTTTTTTGCGGGAACGTATCAAAGGCTCGAATTCTCCGTCAGCGACGCCCCAAAACATCTGCTTTCTCCCGTTGCTTTTCAGTGACGGGGAATAAATCGCCCCTCGCAGCTCCTCTCTTCCCGTCCGAGTTCGCGGGGACAATCCAGTGGTTGGTTGCGAACGCTCTTTTTTATCTGAAATCACGCATCAACTTTCAGACCTGTCTCTGCGATGCCCGATAATAATTATGGCACGCTCGGGGAGTCCGAGCCCGCCACGATCAAAAACTTCTTGAAGGGGCGCCCTCGGAAAATATCACCACTCGGGACCCAGTTCGACACTCCATCCGCAGCCACGGCGAGCCCCCTCCGTTCCTCTGCCTCGCATGGACGCAAGAAGGTCAGCCTCGTGGCGTTGGTGGTTCTCGTTTTCTACGGTGTCAGCGGCGGACCGTTCGGCGTCGAAGCAGCGGTCGGCGCTGGGGGCAGTTTGCTCGCCCTTATCGGGTTCCTTGTCCTGCCCTTCGTTTGGGCAATTCCTGAAGCACTGGTGACCGCCGAGCTTAGCACTGCGTTTCCAGAAGCATCTGGGTTCGTTGCGTGGGTCGAGACCGCTTTCGGGCCTTGGTTCGGCTTCATGGAGGGCTACATGTCCTGGATTTCGGGCGTCACGGACAACTCCTTGTACCCCGTCCTCTTCTTCGAGTACCTGATCGCCTTCAGGCCTGAGACGTTTTCCCCCCCGATTGTGAAATACCCGTCAATTCTCATCATTGTCCTCGCCCTCGTCTATCTCAATTATCGCGGCCTCGAAGTCGTTGGTAATATGGCGGTTGGCATTTGCATCTTCTCTCTCGCCCCGTTTGTCATCATGATCCTCATTGGCCTGCCAAGCGTCGACCCCTCGCGGTGGGTGCTTCCGCCAGAGAAGGGTTGGAATGCCGTCGACTGGCCGACGTACCTGAATTTGATGTTTTGGAACTTCAACTACTGGGATTCCGCCGCTGTGTTCGCAGGGGAGGTGCACGACCCGGCAACCAACTTCCCGCGGGCAATGGGTTGCGCGGTGTTGCTCGTGGTGCTGGCCTATGCTCTTCCGGTGCTGATCGGGATCGGCGCCACTGATGGCCCGCTGTCGGCGTGGACAGACGGACACTTTGCCATCGTGGCGGGCGACATCGGGGGCTCGTGGTTGGCCATTTGGGTAGTCGCCTCTGCTGTGATAAGCAACATTGGGATGTTCCAGGCGGAGCTGTCTTCTGACTCGTTTCAGGTGATGGGCATGGCCGAACGAGGCATGCTTCCACGGATCTTCATGAACCGATCCGTGCATGGAACTCCAATCTACGCGTTGGCGCTCAGCACGATTGGTATCGTGTTTCTGTCGACGTTTGATTTCCACACTATCATCGAGATGCTGAACATGTTGTACTGCATAGCAGAGTTGCTCGAATTCGCGGCGTTTTTGAAGCTTCGTATCTCGCGGCCCGACATACACCGACCATACAAGATCCCTCTCGGCACCTTCGGCTGCTTCCTGCTGCTCACCCCACCGACTATCTTGATCTTGGTCCTCATGTCGCTCGCTTCGATGCGGACGTGGATCGTTTGCGGCATTTTGATTTCTCTCGGGATCCTCATCGACTTCGTGTTTCAATCGTTCCGCCGAAGCTCTCGGTTCTCTTTCATGTTCGTCGCGGTGCCGCACACGCCGATGCATGCTTCGATGACGCACGACCTCGAGGACACACTCAAAGGCTCAGCTGCCGAAGTGACACCACTCATCCACGCCCGCCAGCACACCAATGCCCCGGGGACTCCATTCGGCGATCACCGCCTCGTGGACTTCGACGAGCCCATGGTCACCGGCAAGCGAGGACGTTCTCCGTGGATTGAGGACACTGAATGACCACCGCTCATTTGCGGCTCCGCGCCGCCAGTTGCACGCCCCTGTCCGGTGAACCAGGGTGGAATGCTCTGAGCAAGAGGCACCTCTTGCAGCACCGGATCGACTGGCGGAATTCAAGTTGCTCCTGCTAACGGCAGGTCGCGTTCCGACGAGGGCGTCCCTCCCGAAGCAAGGACTAACGCGAAGACCTTCGATTGTCCAGGTATCTGCCGCCAGCCGAATGTAAGAAATAGTGGCGGTTTGGTGGCGGTCGATGCAGCAAGGAAGCGTGAAGTGCTTTGAAGGCAGAACGATGAGTGGCCATGCCGGAGACGGGTTCGCGTGCTGGTGTCTGCATAGCGGGTTTGCCACTTTTCCGAATTCGATGTGGGAAAACCACCGCGCAGCGCCTCGCGAGCTCGACATTCCGCGCCACAACCGTACGGCCCGGTGAGGATGATAGCCTCCTTTATTTTCGTTTCCCGCCGATCGTCGACATGCTGACGAGTTCGCTCTAAGGCAGTTACCGACAAGCTGCCGGGATGTAACGCTAATTTTCCTCCTTTTATCTTGCTTGTTGTCTGTGGGTCCCTGCTCTGCAGAGGCAAAGCGCAGCCTCCCGACCCTTACCATTCAGCCTGCCCTATGGGATCGACTCAGCGAGTTTCGTATCGAGATACAGTTCTGTTTCCATTGTCATCCTTCTCGTCCTCTATGATACGGAAGAGTGGGCGCAGATTCCAGTGTTCTGTTTGCGGGGCAGCGAAAGGTGGTAGTGTGGAGGGACCTAGCGGGACAACAAACTGAAAACACGGAAGCTCAAGTCACTGACACCTCTTAATCAGTCCAGGGCAGTCCAGCGGCTTATTTCTCGACCCATCGTGGCAGAACAAATATGGTTTCGGTGTGACCTCCGCGGCTTTCCGAACGCGCTAGCCTCCAACTGGTAGAAACCCCAGGCCTAGTATCCAGCAACATGCCCACAGCGCGTGTTTTACTGCGAACAGCACGAGAACGTGATGGGCTATCTGGTGAACATGACAGCGGAGTTCCGGCGAGACCGACTTTGCCGATATTTCATCAGCCAACACACGTTTCAGGACTTTGGGCGAGCATGGAGTCAACAGGAAGCTGTCGACGGGATGGGAATGAGGTGTCGCATGGACGAGGCTGTGCGCCAAATGTAGCGCTTTGTCGCCTGGGAGATGCTGTATCCGCGTCGACTTGACGGCCAGCGGTTATCCAGCAGAAGGCTCGACCGGCATTTCAATACTGACCACGAAAAACGCTCAGAATGCACCAACCTGTACGCCCAACACAACAGAACATGTCTCACATTATTCGGAAGATGGTAGAGTGGAAGGTCGATGTGAGGCCGCTCACAGACTATCTGCGCCCGAGGAGAAATAATTTTCTGTCCCCCTCTCCCTCCTATTCGCAACTCGCTCGCTGACTCCAGGGAATCGACTGAGTTGTGCACTCCCTGCCGACCCGCATTCTTTCGTTTCGCGAAGAATGTTTCCGTCGCTCAGCGCACCGTCGAGCACAAAGACAGGCTCAAGCCCGTCTTGCTGACAGGTGCCGCTGCCGTTGTATTCCGGCCGCATGGCCGCTTTATCTTCGATGTCTTTCCGTTCTCCATCTTGCAGCAAGCCTCCGAACGGGGATACTGCCTGCAGCCTTGCCAGGGGTGGGAAAATAAGCTTGCGATTCGTCGTCGTACTGTTGTTCACGACTAATCCGACGAATCCCGCAACACTCCAGCAAGTAGGTCGATATCAGTGCTCGATTCGAACCCGGGGCACCGATTTATTCCGCCCTATCCTGCATGTTGTGCCTACAAAAAGAGTGCCGGTTTGGAGCTGCAACAGACAAGGTGAGCCGGTCCATCCCCTCTTGATAGACCGTGATAGACCGAAGAATACAGCAGCAATTCAATGTGATAAACAGCGGCAGGCACTTCGATGCAGTTTCAAGACATAAGGACGGACCGGCTCACAAGGAGGTTTTGGGGGAGGGGGCGGGAACCGGTGAATCGTTTGGAACCGCAAGTAGCTGCGCTCCGGCTGCCGACACCCCACTGTGTTGTAGATCGCATGGCGGATGATGCTTGTGGGTGTGAATCTCCTGCTTATCTGCGAGCGAGTCTACCACGCGTCCGATATATTCTTTGCTCTTGTAACTAATTGAATGAACGCAACAGGAGGGGACAAGGCGGTGGGGTAGTACCACCGACTAGTGCACGCGCTGCGCGTGCGGTCATCGAGTTGATCATAAGGAACAAAGGAACACGAACGCGCCCACTACGCACCACACGCCCACTCCCCCAAGAAGAGCCTTTCTGCACCTCTTCGCAGTTCAGTTTTCTTGTTTTTTTTTTTCTTTGTTGCCACTCCCTGGCTGTCTTTACTCTGCGCGCGCGGGACCTTTTCATCACCCGGATCGCCCATCACGCATCATCATAGAGTCACCTAACGAACCCGTGCACACACCCCAGAAGGGATTGCAGTTTGTGCGGGAAAAGCGAACGCACGGGCACACATTTAAAAAGTAGCGGGAAACAGAAACAAACCACGCCCCCCCCTCCGGAGATCGTTGGTGCCACCAGTGCTCCAACGCCGCCGCCCTCCCCTGTCACTGCAGGAGGAACTGAGCGACGCACCCGCGCCTGCTCGCAGAGGCGAAGTCGGGAAAAGATGCTGGACCTCTCCCCGCTCAGCGAAGAGTTCAACGACAAGTCGGGCTCGTTCGCGCGGGGGCCCAGCAGGGCTGCCGAGGCGCGCCTGATCGAGAACCGGCACGAGCACCCCGACCTGCAGCCGTTCTCGCGCATCGAGCTGCACGCGTTGGCGTTCCCGCAGGACTCCAACTTCGCGTTCCTCATCGAGGATGAGATTCAAGAATTCCAAGCATCGCCCCAAACCGGGCTCCGGTTCCCGCCAATGACCCCGTTCCACCGCCGACTTGTGTCCGACTGCGCACTCAGGCATGCCCTTCATTGCCGTTCTTTTTTTTTTAGAAAATGATTGCCCGCAGTGGTAATGATAAGATCGTCACCATCGGCAATGTGCCGGACATTCAAGCAACAAAAAACTCCGTGCAATATCACCAAATTCTGAAGCTCTAAATAACGATCGGGCCTCGCGGTGCCATCAACCGTGTTTTGGGGTGGGAGGCACCTTTCAGTAGTGCACAGCTCTCCGCTGATCGGTCGTAAATTAAAGCAGCAGAGGACTCACGTTCTTTGCTGCGTTACGCATATTCCATCCTTCATCCTCGACGTCCTTTGTGGCCATGACGAGGACTGGGACTACCATGCATCAAACATTCATGCAAGCAAGCTTACTTACGTGCGACGACACTTGCAAAAAAAACGATCGGGCCTCGCTGCTCCATCGACCGTGTTTTGGGATGGGAGGCACACAGTTCAGTAGTGCACAGCTCCCCGCTGATCGGTCGTAAATCAAAGCAGCAGAGAATTCACGTTCTTTGCTGCGTTACGCATATTCCATCCTTCATCCTCGACGTCCTTTGTGGCCATGACGAGGACTGGGACTACCATGCGTCAAACATTCATGCAACCAAGCAAAAATAAACGCTAAAAATACGTGAAGCAGCACTTGCAAAGAAGCGATCGGGCCCACAGCTCCATCGACCGTGTTTTGGGATGGGAGGCACACATTTCAGTAGTGCACAGCTCCCCGCTGATCGTTCGTAAATCAAAGCAGCAGAGAATTCACGTTCTTTGCTGCGTTACGCATATTCCATCCTTCACCCTCGACGTCCTTTGTGGCCATGACGAGGACTGGGACTACCATGCGTCAAACATTCATGCAACCAAGAAACAATACGTGTGGCAGCATTGGAAAAAAACGATCGAGCCTCGCGGCTCCATCGACCGTGTTTTGGGATGGGAGGCACACCTTTCAGTAGTGCACAGCTCCCCGCTGATCGGTCGTAAATTAAAGTAGCAGAGGACTCACGTTCTTTGCTGCGTTACGCATATTCCATCCTTCATCCTCGACGTCCTTTGTGGCCATGACGAGGACTGGGACTACCATGCGTTAAACATTCATGCAACCAAGCAAAAATAAACGCTAAGAATACGTGAAGCAGCTTGCAAAAAAAAAAAAGACGTTACCCCAAACAACTTCCGCCGGTAGAGAAATCTTGCCTAAAGGAATCAACTGCCTTCGGGTAGGCTAGTCTGACACTAGTTGTCGTCGGGGAAAAAAAAAAAAAAACGATCGGGCCCACAGCTCCATCGACCGTGTTTTGGGATGGGAGGCACGCATTTCAGTAGTGCACAGCTCCCCGCTGATCGGTCGTAAATCAAAGCAGCAGAGAATTCACGTTCTTTGCTGCGTTACGCATATTCCATCCTTCATCCTCGACGTCCTTTGTGGCCATGACGAGGACTGGGACTACCATGCGTCAAACATTCATGCAACCAAGCAAAAATAAACGCTAAAAATACGTGAAGCAGCACTTGCAAAGAAGCGATCGGGCCCACAGCTCCATCGACCGTGTTTTGGGATGGGAGGCACACATTTCAGTAGTGCACAGCTCCCCGCTGATCGTTCGTAAATCAAAGCAGCAGAGAATTCACGTTCTTTGCTGCGTTACGCATATTCCATCCTTCACCCTCGACGTCCTTTGTGGCCATGACGAGGACTGGGACTACCATGCGTCAAACATTCATGCAACCAAGAAACAATACGTGTGGCAGCATTGGAAAAAAACGATCGAGCCTCGCGGCTCCATCGACCGTGTTTTGGGATGGGAGGCACACCTTTCAGTAGTGCACAGCTCCCCGCTGATCGGTCGTAAATTAAAGTAGCAGAGGACTCACGTTCTTTGCTGCGTTACGCATATTCCATCCTTCATCCTCGACGTCCTTTGTGGCCATGACGAGGACTGGGACTACCATGCGTTAAACATTCATGCAACCAAGCAAAAATAAACGCTAAGAATACGTGAAGCAGCTTGCAAAAAAAAAAAAGACGTTACCCCAAACAACTTCCGCCGGTAGAGAAATCTTGCCTAAAGGAATCAACTGCCTTCGGGTAGGCTAGTCTGACACTAGTTGTCGTCGGGGAAAAAAAAAAAAAAACGATCGGGCCCACAGCTCCATCGACCGTGTTTTGGGATGGGAGGCACGCATTTCAGTAGTGCACAGCTCCCCGCTGATCGGTCGTAAATCAAAGCAGCAGAGAATTCACGTTCTTTGCTGCGTTACGCATATTCCATCCTTCATCCTCGACGTCCTTTGTGGCCATGACGAGGACTGGGACTACCATGCGTCAAACATTCATGCAACCAAGCAAAAATAAACGCTAAAAATACGTGAAGCAGCACTTGCAAAGAAGCGATCGGGCCCACAGCTCCATCGACCGTGTTTTGGGATGGGAGGCACGCATTTCAGTAGTGCACAGCTCCCCGCTGATCGGTCGTAAATCAAAGCAGCAGAGAATTCACGTTCTTTGCTGCGTTACGCATATTCCATCCTTCATCCTCGACGTCCTTTGTGGCCATGACGAGGACTGGGACTACCATGCGTCAAACATTTATGCAACGAAAACGAAACACGCGTGCACGTGCAGCAATCTTTGCACAAATGGCTGGTACTACTGTGCCGAGACTCTGCTCGCTGTAACCCCACAATCAAGAAGCTTGCCGAGCCCGTGCTCCGCACACACGGAGGTTCTGAACCTCAAGCGAACTTTCACTCTAACAACGTCTCGCAGGTACGGTCTCGAGTCCATCTCGATGGGCAAAGGAGACGACCGGTACATTGTCACTTTGAAGACGGATGCGAAAACAGTGGTGCCGATGCTGCAGTACCACCACGCGCTGCCCACGAACATGATGAAGGAGAAGCTGCACCTCGCTCTTGGCTACAAGCGGAAAAAGTGCCCGCCCAGCACCGGATACTCGAGCATCAACGGACAAATCATCGACTGCAAGCAGCTCACGAACAACGAAAACTTCAAGCCTTACCACCCTTCGAAGCAACAGGACTACGATCGCAGTATGTCGACAGTTTCCTTCCTGAGTATTTTCCACTTGTGACCGATGCGCTGCGAGCATCCGGAGTGGCGCAACTGAGGGCAGAACTATCTGGTGTCTCGACGAAGTAGAATGGTTCCTGAAGATCCATCATCTTCCGGAAAGCCTCATTCGCCAAAGGTCCACTCATCGACCACGAACCGCCTTCAATGTTGAATGAACCAAAAATAATTAGAATTGGTAGTCAAGAGGCAAGCACTACCATACCAGCCCACCAACGCAACCCAACCTCAGTGTTGGTAATAAGAATCAGACAAAATGGCTAGCTGATTTGTAAGAGAGGGGGGTCTGGGGGGCAGCGCCCCCCAGCGCACGGTACGGTACAGCGAAGAATTTCCGCACCGGTCAACTTCTACTATTGAATCCAAATTCAGTTAGAACCGGTAGTCAACGTCTGATGCCGAACCCCAATCTAATTAGAATCGGTACTCAACGTCCAATTTCCGATCCTGAGTTTAATTAGAATTGGTAGTCAACGTCCAATTTCGAATCCAAATTCAATTAGAATTGGTAGTCAATGTTCAATGTCGGATCCAAATTTAATTAGAATCGGTAGTCAACGTCTGATGCCAAATCCCAAATCCAATTAGAATTGGTAGTCAACGTCCAATTTCCGATTCCAAATTTAAATAGAATTGGTAGTCAACGTTCAGGTTTGGCTCCAAATTTAATTAAAATGGGTAGTTAACGTCTACGTTCGGATCCAACATCAATTAGCCTTGGTAGTCAACGTCTGATGCCAAATCCAAAAATTAATTAGAATTGATAGGCAACGTGCAGTTTCGGATCCCAAATTTAATTACAATTGGTAGTCAACGTCCAGTTTCGGATTCAAAATTTAATTACAATCGGTAGTCAACGTCCAATTTCCGATTCTGAATTTAATTAGAATTGGTAGTCAACGTCTAATGTCGGATCCCAAATTTAAAACGGAGCGTAATCGAGTGTAATCGTTTGGGTTAGAGTGCAAAGAATCTGTGGCGATAATCTGCATCGCCGACGGCGCGGTTATCTCTTCGCACGTGAAGTGTCATGCTTTCGCCTCTTTAGCTCGTCTTGATCGTCGCTCAGGCGCGCGTTTGGTGCTTCGCTTCTTCTTCGATTGCTCGTCGAGGTTCATCGGTTGCGCGTCGATTTCTGCTTTTTCTCGGCGCCTGGGCGATGGTCGTGGCACATCGACGCGTCCTTTGCGTCTTTTCGGTACCGGCTCCGCCGCGGAGTCCGATTGCCGCTTCTTCGCTGGCGTTGATGCCGTCTTCCCGACCTTCGCTGCTGATGTCGGCGTTGATGTTGCGGGCTCTCGCTCGCCTTCCGCTGCTTCCTGCAGAATGAACACCACGCGTTCTCACGCTTCGCCTGTCTCGGCGCTGGCGCGGGGCCCTCCAGCTCCGCCTTCCTCTTCTTCGATGCTGCTTCTTCTCCTCTCGCCACGGCCGCCCGGTGGTGCCCCTTCCGACAGCACAGTTTGGGCCTTCGACTCCGCAAGTCCGCGAGCCGGCTGCAGTGCGCACACGTCGGCATGCCATGATCAAGGCACCGGTGGTGTCCGTTGCGGCAGCACTTCGCGATCGTCTTGCACGTCGCGCATTGCGTCAGGCGGTGCTGCGCGCAGAACTTCACCGCAAGGCCGTCGTCTTCCTTGTGGTGGGCCTTACAGCACCACGCCACCGACTTGCCCCGGCGCTTGCACACGTCGCACTTCACCTTTTGGTGCTCGTGGCACACCCGCTCACCCCACTTTTCGTGTCGGGGAACCCCTTCCGGCACGTACCACGGATCCCCTCCGACGACTGCCGACTTCTTGCCTTTCTTCTTCTCCGTAGCGTCGTTGAACACCGCCCATCTCGCCGCACGCTCCGCCCTTCCACCTCCGTACGTCGGGAAAAGATCCATCCCCCACGCCTCGCCGTTGAATCCGTGCCGAGCCGTCGTCAGCTGTGTCTCGAGCACTTCCATCGTCTCCGTACCACCACGGAAGATCGGCCTCATCTCGTACCCCGTGAGGCACGGCGGGGCTCCCACCGTTCTCAACGACCCTATCTTCTCCAATTTCCTTCCCGGCAGAGGCGGTTCGTCGCCGTTCCGCTCCAGCGCGTCCCCGACGGTCTTCAAAAGCCTTGCGAGTACCCTCGCACGCATGCTCAACGGTGTCCCGTCCGTCGTTGTATACCTCAAAGTCGATGGCGAGCTCTGCCGTCGACACGTCACCCGCCACCGACCAGCACATCCCATCCAGCCAATACTGCAGCGCCCGGAACCACCTCTCTCCTCCGACCGCCGCGAAGGTCCCCGGTCCAGCGATCGCTTCGAAATTCAGCCGGCGCGGGGGGCAGTCGTCAGGGTGCAGTTGTCTCCAGGGGTGGCCGACCGCCCGGTCTCTTCCTTCTCTCTCCAGCCGTCGTCTCTCGTGCATGACCTCCGCCATGAATGTGTGCAGCACTTCGATGCTGACTCGACTTCCCTTCGGCAGAATCCCGTGTTCTTGCAGGCACGGGGGCCAAGTCGAGCGATCCGCGCCAACAATTTCGGAATACTGATGTTGTATTCGGATTCGTTCGTACGCCCGGCACTGCCACCAAATGTGGCCCAGAGTTTCTTCCGTCGCCTCGTCACAGCGTCTGCACAGCCCGTCACCTCCCCACAGCTTGGCAGCATGTGATTCCGTCATCACCGACCCAGCCACGACCTCGGCAACGTCCCGCGCGGCCGTCAGCGTTGTCGACGCCTTCAGCAACCGTGTTGGTTAGCTCCTTGCTAGCACGCGTAGTTCAGTGGGAGAAAGCTAGTCGACCGAAGCCCCCTTTTCACAGCAATTGCTGGCTTGTCATGTAGCCAGTCCTGAGCGCCCACGGCAGGCGCGACGAAAGGCACACTGCTTCTTGGAAAGCCGAAGATTGACTTGGCACTTGCATTCGGTGTTTTGTCGGTTCTATCCGGGGCCGAACCAGTGAATTCTGATTCCGATTCCCCGTCGCAGCTCTTTACTTCTACCCACAGGTGATTGGATGCGTCTGGTGTACGACACCGTCCGAAAGGGTCTCCCAGTTGCGACGCATGCACACATTGTGGAAGTGCGGATCGCGAACCCGAAGCAGGAAGTAGGGCAGTTCCAAGAGCTACAAAAGTTCTTGGGGCCGTTCCACGTGCGTTGGCTCGACGACGACCGGAGTACCGGGATCGGAGTTGTCGTGTACCCGAGCGTGCCTTCGGCGAGCAACTGCCTCGACCGCTTTGAAGACGAGGACGACGAGGGCGGGCTTCCGTTCCGCCTGTACCCATTCGCCCCGCACGTGTTCGGGCCGTACATCGACGAGCAGGCCATCCGACGGTATAAGGCCGACGGCAACGGCTCGTCGACGCCGATAGGCCGATCCCCGTCAAGCACCGGCGGGTCGTGGCGCGACGGAGCCGGGCAGTCATACCTCGAGTGGCACATGAGCCGACGAAGCGGCGGCGTCAACCAGACACCGCCGCTGGCACCGCGCGAGCAACACGGCAGCCCTCCCCTTCACCCCGGCAAAGGTTCTCGCTCTCCCCACGGCCTCTCCCCTGGAATGGCCCCGTCGCGAGGCAGCCCTGGAGTATGTCCCGCTTGTCATTTTGTCGCGATTGCCCCCTTCCGGACGGAGGGGAGGACATTGTCCAGAACACAGAAAGGGTTCGTCTTCTTCGAGTACTCACGGGACAAACTCAAGAATTTTATGGCTCAAAATCGGGAACCTGGACTCCTCCGAAACGTCCTGGACCGGATCTCTTCACGACAAGCATTGTCCGACCACCAGCTCGGGTTGCCTTTCAGGACATGTATATACGTTGATAAACGTTTAAATAGCAAAAACCAACGCGGATTCTCCGTGTTTTGGTGAACTACTGCAGACAAGAGTTCATTGCAGTGTACCGCTCGTAGTGGATTGTGGTGTGTCCCATTCATATACGCACCGGGAAAATCGAGTCGGCAACGCAACGCATCAACACCAAACACAGATGACCGTTGGCTCGGCGCCCACTGTGCAGCCCTTTTCTCTGGGACGCGGAAAGTGGCTGGAAACCAAGCGTGCTGGTGTGCCCTTTTCTTATTGCAGCGCATAGACACACAACTCATCGCTGTTGGAATTGTGCGGATTACCTCTCTTCGTACAACAGCGCCCAGCATCTGATAGAGTACACACGCCGCGCTCCACGGTGTTTCTCGGCGATCAAGGAGTGCCGACAACTGAGTTACGGTCCTACATGGCGTGGAGTCTTTACGAGGTTCTTCAGCCTGCAACCTGGATGCCTTTCTAGCCGCACGTGAACACACGATGAACCAACGCACTTTCCACAGGTCCCAAGGGAGCTGATAGCTCTGCGAAGCACACAGTCGAGGTTGTTCTCAGCGGCGATAAGGTGCGTTTTGTTTTTGCAAAGCGAGATCGGAGTGAATCCCGACGCGTTACTATCTGCTCGCCTCTGCATTCTCTAATCGTAGCACCAGCCGGACCTGGCTTACCCCAGGTGTCCTCTGCGTGGGCTAAACGCCTGAGGGGGTTCGAACGACCCTATGGATACACACATCATTCGCGCGACCTGACCAGGACCATACCTTCCCGGTACAGACGCCCGAGGACGGAACCTAGAGTTCCAGTTCGCCCTGGGTTGGCTGCTCTCGTCCGACCAATACTCACAACACATCACTACACACACCCACACTGCACTGCACGCAGAACATCCAAACGGCATTTTTTAAATGGGCTATTCTACCGAACAATCCACCCGCAGCAAAGCCAAGCCTCGCACCTCATGGACTGCTACGCACCTCTCGAGGTTCTTAGTCATAGCAGGTATGGACCGCACATTTTGCTTGTCCCTTTTTGAGTGTAAGTTTGCTGCGCTTCCATCATCCTCGCCCGAAATAACGAGTCCTTCTGGGATCGTGCAACTATGCTGACGTAAACTGCTTCAGGTGCGACTCGCGGCTGTTCGTCGACTTCAGCTCTCAATCGGACGCCAAGACCGCTGTTCAACTTGCCGTTGACAATGGAATGTATGTGATCTCGCCTCCCTGTGCGCATCTTTTCTAGTTGAACATACGATTGCACACCACCCGCTCCCAATCCCGAAAGGCGTTGCGTCATTGCTTGAGCATATATACCTCACCACCGGACACACCCATCGCACAAGACGGACACGTTCTGTTCTTTGCTGACATGGAGTGTCATGCAGAAAGGCTTTCTTCAAGCACCGGTCCCCCACCAGGGTTTCGCATGCAGCGAACCCGCTCACCCGTTTTATTCTTCGCTTTTTCTCACGAACGGGGAGGTCGGTCCTGCTTTTGGCTTTGTAGGTTCTCCCGACTCCCTGCAGTATTAGCATACTTTCAAGAAAGATACCGCATACGCAGCGTTGCGTCGTTACTTGAACATACAGTAGAAACGGCGACATTCAGCTATGCAAGACACTCGCGCAATGAACGGGAAGCGTCGGTAGGTGCGCCCTCCCGGGCTTCCGGGACCCCCCGCGAGCCTTTTTTTTTCGCGTGCAAATAATACACTCTACCTCGCAGGACGGCCAAGATCGCGGGGACGACCACCGGCGGCGACTTCGTCTTGGACTGTGACACCGCAGGCAAGTGATGCGGCTTTTTGTAGCTGAGCAGCCTTGTGTTTGGTGCGCCGGAGGCTCGCAAAGAAGTCGAAACGTTTTCGCAAACGAGGCTTTTTGGAGAGGGGCGCCGTCAGAACAGCAGCGAGGTACGAACATTCCCCGAGCGACACGGCGAAATGGGGGGTCGCATTGTGGCTCTCTTGTCGTTCTTGTCTCCCGTTGGATTTGCTTGTGGCCCATCCGATGTGTCCCTTCCTGGTCGAAGTTGGGCTGCACCCGCGGTTCCAACCTTCAGTACTAATGTACAACGGAGCCGGTGTCCATCGTACCCACAAGCTAGGCCAAGTAAGATGACAAGGGCGCACGAGACATCCGCGCGTGTTTTTTAGGGCGCAGACTTTCTGCACTTCAGTCAATCAGTTTCCACACCTAACCGAGGCGAACAGGGGAGACTGTTCGACCTGCTGCAACGCGTACCCGCTGTCGGTACTGTTTTCACACTCCACGCTACGTGGAACTGCTGCCCATGAACTCAAGCAACGTCAAATAGCGCCATGAAGGCCACGCGTGCCACAATTAATGGCGCAAAAGCGATTGCGAGGTTGTTCTCGCGCGTCGATTACACGCAAGGTACCCTGGCCTTCCGCGGCCTTCCTGGTCCGAGGCACTGCGCGCGCGCCTAGCTCGTGCCAATGTTCCGCGGCTGGGCATTTTTCAACCGAGAATCAAGAAGACGGCCCGTCCGCCGCTGCAGGGGCGCCTCTCGACAGCGCGCACACCGCAAAAGTGAACGTGCTTGCACATCACGAATACTGGCACGCCAAACCCACCACACCTACGCGGACTTCTGACCTCGGGCGAATTTGGACCGGCTGCGTTGCTGCCTCAAACTTTGCACTCGTGTGCTTACTAGCAAGAGGTAACACGGCATACCAAGCTGCAGACCAAGACCGCTAGACTGCCCTACAAATCTCGACACTACTATTTTGCCGTAGAGGACACGAGCCTGTATAATAAAGCCGCCCGAACAATACAGTTGTTCGGGAGGGAAGTTCCCCACTCGCATGCTGGGCAAGTCTCCTGTCCACGCTGACTGGCACACCAAGCCCGCCACACCCATGCAAGTGCCCCCATGTTGGGCAAATCGCCCGCAGGTATCCTGCCCACGCTGATGCACCGCCGGCTGCGGGTGCTTCGTCCAGGCCTCGTTTCCGGGCCTTCTTTACTTTCTTCTCGTCGACCACCCGCACACTTGCGGTCGTCGACGGCATCTCGTTGGTTCCCCGGAAATCTGATTTTTTCGGGAAGAACCTTTTCTTTTGTTTCATTCTTCTCTTTTGTTTCTCTTTTTTTCGGTTTCGGGCTCTGAGTCTACGAGCCGCTCTGACAAACCCATGCACACGAACGAAGATGCGGTGATCTTGTTTTTTTACGGTTAGAAGTCCCATGCGGGAAAATACCGGACAGCTCTTTTTTCACCCTTTGTAAGCAAACGTTAAGGGAGGCAGGCGTTGGTGGGTGCCAGCAGAGAACACACTTTCTTCATCAAATCACAAACTGATCCCGTGTTCCCGTGTCAGTGTCGCCTCGCTTTTCCATGCGAAAAGGTGACACGAACACGGGGGGTGGGCATGTGGATAATGGCCGAAACCACCCCTGACAGGTAGGACAAAAAGTTGACGACCGAACGGTGGCCACCGAAAAAAACGAGGACAACAGGAACTCGAGGGTCACCTCGTGACGAAATCTCAGTGCTAGTCTCTCCCTCGATCCTAGAAGAAAAAAGTCACAATGTGAGTAGGTGTAGAAGTTCTTGGGTCTTGAGGACATCAAAGCATGGCGCGGACACGAGCCAGAAACCCGAGCTAACAGTCAGGAGATCCCAAAAAGACAGGCGCTTCGTTTTGTTTGTGCGTGCCGGTTGATCGTTTTCCCACTTGTATTTACCCTGTGTGTATTCAGGTAAGGAATTCTGATCAACCACCAAAACACGCTGCCTACGTCTTTTTAGCCTGCACAATACATTGAAGGGCAACCCACAAGATTGTTAGTACTAAAAAAGACTCGTAGAAAACCAAAAGGGTTTTTGACTGCTGCGCAAGAGAACTACGTTCAACGGGACAACATTGACCCCTCTCTCTCTCTCTCTCCAAACTATTTTGTCACAGGTCTCCCCACCAAGGGGCGGGACGGACGGGGAGGGTGGTCATGAAGCTTGTGTACCCGCGACCGAACGAGCGTTGTCTGGTCACGGACAGGGGCGTCGAATACGACTTGGCAGCACTTCGCATTCAATGCTGCTGGCGGAAACTGACCGCGCGGAGGACGGTCAGAAACCAACGCCTGCGTTCCTGGTTTCTCCGGAAGACGGCCTTGGTCATTCAGCAAGCATGGAGGTGTGTGCTTCCACCAATTGTGTTCATTGACAGGTTTAGATATCATCCATTGCTTCTAACGTACTAAGTACGGGTCGAGGCTATTTCTCTTCGCTGCCTCAGCAGTGTTGCTATTGGGCAATTTGCGTACCTGCTGCCATCCTTAGATGTGGTAGCCGTTTCTCAGGCTCCCTCTCCGGAATCGAGCCCTAATTCCCCGTTGCCCGTTACAGCCCGCATCAGAATAAGAAGAGTCCCTTCATTTTACGGACCACCCGCGTTGCCCTCAAACCTTGCCCCTTGCACGGACCTGAAGCGGCGACCTAAGCGAAACCACCAACACAACCCCGACAGTGCACCAACACAACCCCGACAGTGCACCAACACAACCCCGACAGTGCACCAACACAACCCCGACAGTGCACCAACACAACCCCGACAGTGCACCAACACAACCCCGACAGTGCACCAACACAACCCCGACAGTGCACCAACACAACCCCGACAGTGCACCAACACAACCCCGACAGTGCACCAACACAACCCCGACAGTGCACCAACACAACCCCGACAGTGCACCAACACAACCCCGACAGTGCACCAACACAACCCCGACAGTGCACCAACACAACCCCGACAGTGCACCAACACAACCCCGACAGTGCACCAACACAACCCCGACAGTGCACCAACACAACCCCGACAGTGCACCAACACAACCCCGACAGTGCACCAACACAACCCCGACAGTGCACCAACACAACCCCGACAGTGCACCAACACAACCCCGACAGTGCACCAACACAACCCCGACAGTGCACCAACACAACCCCGACAGTGCACCAACACCCCCCAGGTCCACCTTCTATAAGTTGGGTCGTCCTGAACCCCTGCGGTCGACTACAACAAAAACACCCACGGTGGGTGGGAAACTACCACCACACAATTCATCAAAGGACCAGGGGGCTGCGAAGGCGTGGAACCCCCCGCCTGTCCCTAATCCACAGCGGAGGCCCTCAACCCCCCGCCTGTCCCTAATCCACAGCGGAGGCCCTCAACCCCCCGCCTGTCCCTATTCCACAGCGGAGGCCTCAACCCCCCGCCTGTCCCTAATCCACAGCGGAGGCCCTCTTACCTTCGTGGGTTCTCTCTCCCTCTCATCGAGCTGAGCTCAAGCCCTGATCCCACCCACTTTTGCAGGCGGTACCATGCGAAGCTGGTTCTGGCGCAGGCGCAGGCAGCACGGCTGCGTACGCTGGAGACGATCGACCGCGAGTATGAGGAGGAGAAGATGGCGCAGTTTAAGGAGTCGCTGCTCTGGCGGATGGCCGAGTGCGACGAGGCGGCGACGGCGATCAAGGCATGGTGGAAGAGCGCGCACACGCAGCGTAAGATCGGCAACACGATCGCACTCGTGGTGGAATCCGCCGGCATTGACCTGCCGGTCACAGACCCAGACGACTTCGGTTCAGTGTTGGACCGCTCGCGCAGGGGAGCTCCGCCGTTTTACTCTTCAGAGGCAGCCGGGTCTCTGCGACGGGGCTCCGGCTCAACAGTGTCGGCAGCACACGCGTTGCGCAGGCAGTCGCACAGTGTTACCGTCGGTGAAGAT
Source organism: Diplonema papillatum (assembly GCA_030068145.1). Lineage (NCBI taxonomy): Eukaryota > Euglenozoa > Diplonemea > Diplonemida > Diplonemidae > Diplonema > Diplonema papillatum. The sequence goes on from JAPJBO010000356.1 coordinate 157,889, forward strand.
GCAGTGCCCCGCCCTGGCATCCTGAGGCCGCCGCTGCGGCCGCCGCCGCCTTCGGGGACGGTGAACACGAACATCCGGAAGGAGGACAGGGAGAAGAAGGAGCTCCGCCTGCTCGAGACCGCGATCTTCATCGCGCACACGCATGCCAACGACCACCGGCACGCCATCGCCCGCGAGCAGGAGATCGCCGAAGCCGTGTCGGCGACGCAGATCCAGCGGCTCTTCAGGCAGCGCGCCGCGAGGGACACACTCACGGAGCTCGTCGCCAAGCGCAGGGCCCGGTACGACAGCATCAACCCAACAAAGAGCCAGCTGTTCGCGGCCAGGCACCCAATGGTCGCGGCGTGAACCCGCACCAGCTGCGTTTTTTTGGTTGCAGGCACAGCGGCAGTCGCGCCATGCACGTGATTGTGTGATCTCTGCATCATCTACCTCGGACCAAGTATGACGCACCCGCTGATGTTGTTGAGGTCATCGTAGTTGACAACGCCGATCCGGTTTTAGGTGTCATGGAAGTTGACCCGGCGCCTGTATTTCCTGCTGACGTGGAGATCGGCGAGCAGCACGACACCTCTGGCGGTTGTCGACACACTGGAAAGTGACCCCGCGCCACCATTTGATCGGAAATAGTCAGAGCAACGGCCGCATAAAAAGCATACATGCCGAGCGAGCACACCTGCTATCATTAGACACGGGTTGCACAAGCGGTACCACGTTCTGGCTGGCGGGCGCTCGCGCATGAGCGCGCCGCATCATGCAAACAGATACCCCCTCCAAGCACAGTGTCGTCTGAAGCTTTACGGTTCTTAGCACGAACACGTTGGTTGTGTGATGTGAAAATGCGAAGCCCCTCCCGGCCCTTCATTTACCCACCTCTCCTGCTGCCTCGGCTCGCCCCGCCTTCTAGCCTTCCTCGTTTGATATTGTTGACGAAACGGCGGGTGAAAGGCAGATATGCAGCAGCGCCGTGTTGCCACACGGCATGCTGTTCTGCGCACCTCTCCGACGATCGTTCACGCCCTCCTTTGAGCTCACGATCCTTCTCACGCAGCAGCGCATTCCTGCACTCGACTTTTGGTTTATGAGGGGGGAAGAGAGTCTTTAAACCAACCAAAGCTTCAACCCCACCGCCCTGCACCAAAGCCGAAAATGAGGTCAGACTAGGCCAGCTCGGTGATCCGCCGGCGTCCTGTGGCCTCACCTCCGATGCTGCGGGATCCGTGAAGAATAGCATCGGAATCGAGTTTGTCCGGACTGAGTCGGTATTTCTGGATGTACTGGAGTGGTTTTGTCTAGGCAAACCCCCGTTTTCACGTATTTCTTCTGGAGCAGACGATACGTCCTTTGAGTCTCGTATGGCCGACCACGTAGTGCGAATAGCATAGCGGCAAAGGTAGAACTTCCGAACCCGGCAAAACTTGAAACTGATCACACGATGCTTTCCTAACATCCCTCACCTATACAGTGTTGACTTCCCCCCTTCCTACACGAGTTGAAAAACAAAAAAAAGGAATTGGAGAGCGCGTCCCTGGTCGGGGGGCGGGGGCGGCGCAAGGTGGCCGCCCGTTCGCGATGGCCTCGCACGCGGAGGGCGGCAGCTCGACCGTCTACCTCCACATCTACGACCTGACGCTCGGGCGGGTCAAGCGGTACCAGGACACCATTTTCGGCGAGAAGATCGGCGGGCTCTACCACACCGGGGTCAGCGTCTACGGGACCGAGTACTTTTTCGAGGGCGGCATCGCCTCGGTGCCCAGCGGATTCTCCCGGTTCGGGCAGCCGAGGGGCCCGTATAACAGGAGGGTGGCCGTGGGGCGTACCGACTTGCTCAAGGCGGAGTTCGAAAAATGGGTCCGCGCGCGCGAGAAGGCGAAGTACGGGTTCGTGTGGTACCACCTGCTCTACAGGAATTGCAACCACTTCACGAGCGAGGCGGTGAAGTTCCTCACGGGGAACGACATCCCCGAGGACATCTTGAAGCTGCCGGCCCTCACGCAGTCGTCAGCCATCGGCAGGCTGGCGGCGCCGCTGATCGACCGGCTGTACGGCGGCTTCCAGTGGACCCTCGTCAAGGACCAGTGGAAGTACCGGCGACGGCTCGACGCGCAGTGGCGGATGTGGCTCGCCCAGAAGCGCGCCCCGAAGCACGGCGGACCCGCGCCGCAGGCCCCCGCCGCCCCGGACCAGCGCAACAACGGCAGCAGCGCCGAGGGCTCGTGCAAGCAGGGGGGGGACGGAGGCGAAGCGGCTCCCGGCGCCGCACCCGCCGCAGGGCAACCTGGATCCGCAGTCCAACCTGAGTCCTCAGGTCAACCCGGGTCTGCAGGGTCCTCAGACCAACCTGGGTCTGCAGGCCAACCTGGGTCCGTAGGCCAACCTAAATCCTCAGGTCAACCTGCGTCCGCGGGCCAACCTGGGTCCTCAGGCCATTCCGAGTCTGCAGGCCAACCCGGATCCGCAGTCCAACCTGAGTCCTCCGGTCAACCCGGGTCTGCAGGGTCCTCAGACCAACCCGGGTCTGCAGGCCAAGCTGGGTCCGTAGGCCAACCTCAATCCTCAGGTCAACCTGCGTCCGCGGGCCAACCCGGGTCCGCAGGCCCCGGGCAGGACCGGCCGCAGGCCAAGGGGAAGGGTGCGGGGAAGGCCGGCGGCGGCGCCGCGGTCGAGCTGTACTCCGCGCCGGCGAACGCGCGGAGCGACGCGCTCGCGAACGTGTCGGAGGGCGCGCGGGAGCGCCGGTGCCGCGTCGTCGGCCGGCCGCCGCCGCGCGTGTACGCCTTCGGCCCCGGCGACGCGGCGGGCGCCGCCGCGCTCGTCGCGCGGCTGCGCACGGCGTTCGACCGCTGCCCCGCCGCCAGCCGGCCCGCGCACGCGGCCGGCTTCGCCGGGCTCTGCGAGGCGCTACGCCGGCTGCCGGCCGACGCGGCCGCCGGCTGCCTCGCCAGCGTCGCCAGCCACCGCGGCCCCGTCGCCGGGCTCCTCGGCGAGCCCGAGGTGGCATGCCTCGTCTATCTACTCTCCCCTCTCGTCGCCCTGTGGAAGGCTGTCGCCTCCGTCCGCGAGATCGAGTGGCGGAAGAAGAAGAAGAGCAAGCCACCGCCGGCATACCGGCCCCGGGTGACGGCCCAGACGGCCGACTGCCCGTCTTCCTGTTCGTGCACTGACTCGTCGTCGGAGGACGAGGGTCCCGACGGGGAAGGGGGCGTGCCGGTCGTTTTCGCGGTGCAGCGGCTCGAGGCGTTCCGGGGCTCCGGCAAATACTTCGCGGCGTCGCTCAAAATCGAGCCGAAGCAGCTGGCGGCCGAGCTCACGCGGAGCAAGGACCACCTGCTGGCGGCGGTCGACGCGGTGTCCCGGCTCTGCCTGCGGCCTGCGACCGCGAAGATCCTGCTGCAGAGCCACGTCGCGGCGGCGGACGCGGCGCGGCTGTTCGCCGAGCAGGCCGACCGGCCGTGCGACCAGCAGCTGCGGTCGCTGTTCTGCGGCGGCGGCGGGCTGCTGGCGACGGGGTGCTCGCGGTTCGAGCTGCTGCCGGCGCCGCTGCAGGTGCTCGTGATGCGGTGCTACTGCAACGCGTTCGCGGCGCACCCGGTGCTCGCGCGGGTCGTGACGGCCGCGATGGCGTCGTCGAAGCGGTCGATCGCGCTCGACGGGCTGTGCAACGGCGCCCGCGCGGCGCTGCTGCACAAGGAGTGCGCCATGCTGCGGCTGACCGCCGTCTCGCTGCTCGTCAACGTCCTCTGCTGCCTCAACAGGCAGCTCGCCACGCCGCCCGCGGCGGCCGCACCGAGGAGCCGCTCGCAGCCCGCCGCCCCGAAGCCGCGGGGCGCCGGCAGGGTCCGCGGCGACGGCGGCGGGCTCCGGGCGAGCCAGCCGAGCGTCCGGCAGCAGCGGTCGGCGTCCGCGCCTGCCGCTGCGAAGGCGACGCCGCAGAAGCCGTCGGCGCCGGCGCCGATGGTGCCGCCGGCCCGCGCCGCGCAGCCCGCGGCGGGCCCGGGCAAGCCGCCCGCGCCGCCGAAGGAGGAGGACTTCGTCTCGCCGGCGCCGTCCGTCGGCTCGGCGGTCATCGAGCTCGGAACACTCGAAACGCAGCTCGCGTCGGCTTTGTGTCACAACCCGCCACAGGAAACAGTGAACCCGTGCCCCGCCGAACAAGGGACCGCCAGCAGCACCGCGAGGCACGACGGCGACTCGCGTACTGAAGACGAGGAGGAAGAAGAAGAGACCGAGTCCGAACCAGAGCTCGATCTTGGGCGCACTCCTGTATGCAACTTCTGCAGCTTCACAACTTTTGTTGCCAGGGGCAAAGAACTGGGAAGAGAGTGGCAACGACCTATCGTTCGACCTCTCGCGAAGCCTTACACTTTTCTTTTTTCGTTGTGATTTGACGGGGACGGTTTAGATCTACCCTGCCAGCAACGCAAAAAAAACAGTCGCAGCTCGTTGCAAAAGAGCACTACCTTGTGGTACCAAAAATATACAGCTCGCGACCCGGAGGGCATTCCTCGCGATTTTGTTTTATGAACCCAATACACACTCAAAAACAGCCTGCGCATCTGCGGCCGGAGACATTCCAGAACACCCACCTGCGTTGTCTGGTAGTGCGCTCGTTGGGGAGGCACATGATGGTCGAAGCCGACATGTCTGTGCAGCAGAGGATGCTTCTTGGCCTCTATCACGGCTGCCTTCTGAGCGAAGCTGCTCGTACCGACGTAGCTGGCTTGACGATGTCATTCGCTCACGTGAAGCGCATGCCGGACATGGAAACCAGGTGTGTCGGCGGCGGGTTATCGTCTGCCTATCCCGTCGGAATTGTTTCGACGTCTCTTATTTCTTGTATCACAAACATACGGGTGCCACTCTACGGCGCTCGGGTTTGACCAAACGAGCATACTTTAATGTTTAGGCAGAGCACTGCCTCTCATGCATGATGATCCTAGCAAGTCTTCTTTGGGGGGGGTTTAATTTGTATTGTCTACGCGTGGAACACTGAGTAAATGACGACAGCCAGATAATCTGCGCCAGACTGTGACTGGGCGAGATTTTCCCCCCAGGAGGGACTACGAGCCAGCGGGCGGGACCCAGCATCCCCCCACAACGCGCGGATTGTAGGCATCTTTCTCAACTCCAACACAGGTACGTGGCCCGATTGGTCGAGTTTATGCGGCGGTCTGCCAGCGATCCGCCTGCTGACATGTGCTTGACAGGCCCGTTGCGGCCGCGCGAATGGGGCGATCTCTCATCCGCTCCAAAAAATCTTAAAGAGGCAGCAAATGCACCTTACTAGGAAGGCACGAGACGGCCATGGGGAGTGTCCGCAGTTTTACCATTTCGTTCGCCATCCCTCAGTACACGTTGTTAGCGTTTCCATTCCCATTGCTGAAGCAATTCGGACGGATTGGGAAGCTGTATTCCCGATCCAGACCCAACACAGGCGCGTGTACGTTGCTCTGGATGTCTACTGTCGGGCTTCTGCAACACGGAGCACTCAAGGCATTCTTCCAGTCCTTCGAGACGAGACATTCTGCAATTTTGCAAGAAGCGGGGGTTCGCTCCACAAGTTTTGGCGTGCTTTTCTGTCGTGACTCGTGGTCGTGGCACTGTCCTTTTTTTGTGTAGTGCACCTGCTTTGTAGGCAGTACCTGAAGGGGCTGGCAGTTGCGGAAAGTCTCAAGCAAACCATTGGTATTTCTGGGTTCAGTGGTGGGCCTGAATACCCATCGAACCATCTAGTAGCAGGTTCACTCAGAAGTTTCGCATGGGTGAGCTCGCGGTTACTTCACTGAACCTGGCTAGTGGTGGTACGGGTGGGTGCTGAGGGTCTCAGCCCTGGATCCCTGTCCTCGGGTCGAGTGTCGGTTGGTTGGTCACGAGCGTATTTGGTCCCCAACCCCGGGATCTGGACCCGAGGATGGACCAGGACCCTATACGGGCCTATTCTGGGCCCCTTCCTGACGTAGAATCCTGGGCCACTTCTCGTAAAAAATACCCATTTTGATGTTGTCTCGTTTCTCCCCACCAGCCTCCGTCGAAATACGTACAGCCTCGAGTATTTCCAAGACAACCCCAAGAAACCCCTGTTGCCTGCAGCCTCAATTGTTGTTCGGCGTCAATTATAGAGTAAGCTTTCATCAAAACTACGCATTTCTTTGTAATAATGACAAAAGCGTTTGTCATTGTCGCCAGTTGTTTGAACTTGATGAAGAATTTGACTGCACACTATACATAGTAGCAGTAGTTGTCGAGCTGCCGGGAGAGCAGCAGACGCAGGGGGCAGGCTTTGCTTTACATTTTTCTTCAATTCCCATCGGACGCGCCCCCGGCAATTTTCGGCTCCCAACACTGATTCCAGTGTTTTCGTGTAAGCGCCTTCGGCGCATCATTTTTTGGAGGAATTGCTCGTTCATGCTGCATCCAGTGTGCTCAAGTTTCATTGATCGAATGGTATCCTGCCTGTCAGACACACTCAGGTTCCAGTGTGTCTGAGTTCACCCTCAATGTGCAGCACTTGAGATGAAAGTAACAAATGCAGGTATGTTACCTTCCATACCACATGTCAGATCAGAAGGCATCCCGTGCACCTTTCCTGTCACGACACCAGGCGCGCCAGAGGAAGAGCGTGTCCCTCGGTGAAGGGCTGATCACGTAAGCGCCAAGTCCCAAGGTGCGCAACGCCTTGATGCTTTAGTTTGGAAAATCGGTAGCCACTTGACCCGTAGGCCCGTGGCTCTGCAGTGCCGCCGAACACGTGAAGCTTGGCTCCCGTGTAGCAGGCTTTCCCTGGTACCTATCCTGCATTCTCCCCACTCTCCTGGCCCCCTAAAACATCGTATGTGGCCGCTATCAACTCGGACTCGGGCTTCAGTCAGCTCTCGGTTCGTCCCGGAAGAGGCCGTCCCTGATACCCTGAATCGCGGCCGTTGCCGTCGAATGAGTGAAATTAACGCAGAACCACCACCTCAAAAACAACGAGTAACCCAAAACGCAGTTGCCCACACCCGCTTTTCGGGGGTTGGGGCGCCCGTTTTTTTTCAGACTCCCGCCATAAAAGCCGCTTCTGAGGCTCGACCTCACAGCTCAGGGGGCGCAAGGCGGCACTCGGTCGTATGATGGCAACTTCTTGAAAAGAAGAAGCGCATCTGGACCGGAAACGAGCACAAAAGCTGCCCGGTGTGTTCCCTGTCGAACACCACGAACCGAGGCGCTATCCAAATTGTTCCAAGCAATGCAAATCGGGTTTCCTAGCCCACGTGTTTCACCTCTCGTTTTTGCCCCAACCGGTTGCCGAAAAACAAGAACTTGCGGGCCGAAAACCGCCTTTTCGCATTTCGTTCTCTGAGCTTCTCTGCCCGGTGGCTGCGTCGTGGCTGCCCTTCCCGTACGCGGCAAAAAGATCATCAGGGCGCACCCGGCACGATCGCTGTAGTGCGGGAGGCCGGTGCCTGTCGATGGCGTCTCGAGATGCTGTAGGTGGATTCCAGCAATAATAATCGCATTTCGTGTTAAAAGCGACGACCTTGGAAGTTCATTTTAGTACTATCAATCTCGGTTGCCCTCCAGTGGATTGTGCAGGTTGAAAAAAGGCGTAGACAGTTTGGTTTGGTGGTTGATCAGAATTCCCAGCGTGAAAACACCGAACCTCTAAACCGCAATAAACGCTAGAAAATAGCTCAGGGTGAATACAAGTGGAAAACCGATTGCCCCGCCCGTTTCCTTTCTCAAGGCTAAGTGGGGAAGGCCTGCCGCTGCACAACTCGATCGACAGTGATGCGCGCGATGTGTTGTACATCTGCCAGATGTCCGTTTAAGAACTGTGAAAAGCACGTGCTTCACTTCTGTCAGCCACAGACAGTTCACCGGAAACGAACGAACATCCCACCGCAGGCATGAACAAAGCTGACCATCACAAGCAAGCAACAGTTTGACACCCAGTTGGTACGCCCAAGACCGACTGAGCAAATCCCGTCCACATGACCCGAAGTCTCTCTCTCAGCCTGCCAGCCTGCGGCAGGGAGGACAAGATCCAGTCACCATCCGCCAGCTCCTGATTATTTTCAGACGACTGGCACTTTTTCTTTGCAGCTTCTACTGTAAGAGTAGCATCACTCAAATCTTGATTGGCTGCGGCGTTACTTACCGCTCTGAGTCTCTCCCGCTCCTCCTCTGGAGTCATTCGTGACGTCGCGCGCGTCGCTGGTTACTACTCGTGGTAAAACAGTGGCTCTGATTCTGAAGAGGTTTCGGCACAGAATTAGGAAGCGCTACAAGTAGAACGGGCTGGTCACTCGCGCATACCTGAATTCTGCACGAATCTGTGTGCACACTGCCTTTAGAAAACCGTTTACCCGTAGTCTGCGGTGTCAATGACCCAGTGCGCAGCCAGGATACCATGCAGGGTCAAAACCTTGTGTCTTTTTGGAAATGCCCGCAGCAACCATTTCCTTGGGTTATACATCATCCCCACCCCGATATCCAATATCTGCATTAGCACCATCCGTCACCCTTATCATCCGCCCGGCAGATCATATCAGCGGATCAACAGCACACTATCATAGTTGGCAAGCAAAGCCGACTTTGCTTACATTTGCTTAGGAGATTTGCTTCAGATTACGAGCAAATAAAAGCAAATTTAGGCAAATTCAAGCAAATTTAAGCAAAGTAGGCATCATGCACTAGGGATTTTGACAACTGAGGAAGCATGCAACAAAGGCAGGAAAAGGCGAACCTGCGGAAACGGAGCCGGGACTGTGTTGTACGATAGCCGTGCAGGGCGACAATAATGGTGCCGTTGAAGAAAAGCCTCGCAATGCTCAACCATTCGTACCGTGTTCCCGGAACAGAAGGAGAAGGACGATCGAAACCCCCAACATGACACCAGAAAAGCTGAAGAACGACTCGATGTGATCAAGGTTCTGACTCTCAGACCTTGGGTCTATGAGGGCAGGGGGCGTTTGACACGAACAAGGGCACTCGTTCCTCGACCGTCCGGTGGGTCATGTTCAAGGAACAGGGGCAGCAGATGCATGTCAACGAGGTGGGAACATGGCCGGTCTCAACAAGAGGCCACACCGAACCAGCAGGCGTTCGAAGTCGATGTGCACGCCATACAAGAGCAGACTGCGCGTAAGGCCAGTAACAAGGTGCGAGCCGTACCGCAGGCAGGGCTTCGCAAAGCTGCGACACTGAACGGCAGGTTTCGTCCTAACCGTAGGCCCGGTGGAAGCAAGGAGTCAGGCAAGAGAGAAGAACCGCAGAATGAGCGCAGGGACGCTGGGCCGTGCTGTTGAAGAAATAGTTCAACACCGACACGGGCAACCCAAGGACAGCCAAACAGACCTTCAGGCAGGGAACAGCCTACGGCGGTGAAGTAACGAACCTCATCCGAGTGTCGGATGAAACCCCTTGCTACAACGACTGAAACACACATGTACAATGCCGGACGCTAGCGTCTGTCAAGAGCATGCGTGACACAGCCGTGTCTTGAAGGTGAGATGGGTCCACAAAGAGACCAAGGGAAATTAAAATACCGACCTTGTAATCCACGAATAGAGTTGGAAAGAGCAGAGTGAGCAACCGGAGACTGCGGCGAACCGGGAGGTAAGGCAAACGGTTCGAAAAACGACGCTGGGGACGAAACAGCATAGGTGACGCCTTGGTGTTTGTTCGTGGTTTGCGCGACAAGATGACTCTACTCAAGGGACTCAAGGTACAAACGGAATGGGATTGTGGTCCACTATTTCGACCACGCGCTGAACATTGGACGAAAGGGGTACTTCCCTGCAGATGTCCCCCCATTCGTTATGAAGAACAGTGCCCGCATGCAACGCTGGATTCACCATTCCTGCCGTCTTGCTTAAATTTGCTTCAATTTTGCTTGAGCAAATTTAAGCAAATTTAAGCAAAATTAAGCGAATTTAAGCGAATCTGAAGCAAGTCTGAAGCAAATCGACTTTGCTTTTTTCGGGGGTCACCAACTTTGCTTAAATTTGCTTTGCTTGCCAACTATGACTATGCAATCCAGTTCAAGCACGAACGCCGTTACAGGTTCCTGCCTATGATCGGATACACAAAAATGACGGCCCGAGTTTTCCTGTGGACAGCGATGTTCGTCGGGGGGTGTTTGGGACATCGTAGACCTCATATTCTTCAGGTCATCATTGACGACTTGGGCTGGTCCGATGTTGGTTACCATGGCAGCGATTTGCCAACTCCGAACGTGGACCGGCTCGCCCGTGACGGGATCAGGCTCGAACGCTACTACGCGCAGCCTGTGTGCTCACCCACGAGATCGGCCATGCTGTCGGGCCTGTACCCGTTTCGTAACGGCATGCAGCACATCGAGGCGGCTTCGCCGGCGACAACTGCAGCCCTCCCGCTGGAGAATGTGACTGTCGCGGAGTTGCTTTCGGAGAAAGGATACAGCACGCACATGATCGGTAAATGGCACGTCGGGTACGCGTCGTGGAAGAATACGCCGCTGGGTCGGGGGTTCAACAGCTTCCGCGGTATCTTTCAGCAGGAGGTGGATTACTACACGCACACAATCCCGCAGAGTTACGACTTTTTCACGGGCGAACCGAGTGCGAACCTGGGAATAGACTTGTGGAATGGCACAAGTGGGGAGGACAGCAACGGGAGGTACGTCAACGATATTTTCATGGAAGAGGCTCGCCGAGTGGTTGCTGAGGTGGCCGACTCGTCTAGGCCTTCGTTCATGTATTTTGGGTTCTTGAACGTCCACGCGCCACTCCAGGCGCCGCCTAATAACTACTCCGCCTGCAACGACGTTACGCCCACCGGCCGTAGAACATATTGCGAGATGGTGGCAGAGCTTGACGTATCGATCGGACAGTTGGTCGACATGTACGTTGACGCGGGGCTTTGGGACAACACCCTGATGATTGTCGCCTCCGACAACGGCGGGATGGGCAACCCGTTCGAAGGCAGGTGGCCTGGGAACAGAGGCTCCAATTTTCCCCTCAGGGCAGGAAAGGCAACAGTGTTCGAGGGTGGTGTCCGGGTGGTCTCCTTCGTTCAAGGCGGGAAGAATGTGCTTCCACCCTATGTGCGCGGGACCAAATTGACGAGTCTCATGCACGCCGTCGACTGGTTCCCCACCATCTTGCACGCAGCAGGCGTCAAGCGCGCGACACCCGCTGGGATTGACGGCGTCAGCCAGTGGGGTGCAATGCTCCGTCTGTCGAGCCCCCCTCGCAACGAAATTCCGGTGAACATTGTCCTCGGGGCACAATCTTTGTCTTCCATTATCGTAGGAGAGTGGAAACTGGTTGTGGGCATGGCAGGTTGGTACGACGGGTACTTGGCACCGTGCCCTTACGAGATCTTGCCGGCACCTTGCTCTGAGACAGTGACGACAGAATACGGGTCTGTTATGTTGTTCAACATCTTCGACGACCCTTCCGAGAGGGGAAACGTTGCAGCAGCGTACCCCGAGAAGGTAGCTGAACTCCACCAGCGTCTGATGTCGTACGTAGCCTCAGGCTACCAAGAACCGCAGCTCAACCGCTTCGACAGCGCAGCCAACCAGAGCCTTCACAACGGTTTCTGGGCGCCTTGGTTGGACTCTCCTGCCGTACTCAACTAGTCGGTTCCGCGCTTGAATGTGTAGTCCTTGATGTAACGAAATACACCAGGGCTGCCCGCCTGCTGTGTCCGCAACACGCTGCTCCCTCCCTTCCTTATTGTTACTCGGTCGCTTGCAACTTACACGGGTAAAAAGACACAGTGCTTCACCATCTACTCATATTGACGCCAAGTGCACAGGTGTATACTCTCTACGGCTCATCTGTATGTTCAGAGAGGTTGTGCTAGCTCTGGTGGTCGTCGTGATCTCAATTACGTGGGGGATGTCGGTAATTGAAAGCTTTCACTCTAAGGTGCGCCCGTTCCGGGCGCACCCATTGCCCGTCTGAAGCAGGATCTCAGAGATGTTCAGTATTCCCGCGTGTGCTACGAAAGTAAGCTCGTGCTGACAATCGCATCCTGCTCGAGCTAGAGACGGGTTTTTTCTCCCCCCCCACAAAACTACGCATTTCTTTCAATCGGTCGGGATGTACGGTGCAGGGGACAAAGCCGCCAGCACTTTATGCGCTTGCATTTGACTGGCTATTGCATCCTGTTGTTGAAGACCTTCGGTTCGAAAAGGAGAATGGACATCTTTATCCCAGACCGTACTATTTCCGGATTTGATTGAAAACCCAAATGTTTGCGAAAAGAAAACTGCGACGGCAACGCAATGCAGCAAAGTGGGGAGGGGGGCAGTTGTTAGGCTCGTTAGTTCGTTAAGTTGAAATTTAGCTCAACTGTGGCTGCGTGGGCTCCCGCTACGAGCTTGGCACAGGATGCCTCTGGCAGTCATACTCCTCCGCTTCCTGTTGTTGCTCAACCGCGGACAACGTCAAATGAGCTTCAGCCCCGCAACTGCAACTCCTGAACAGTCCAAGAGCCATGGCCGTTTTTATCGCATCAAGAGTGCTTCCTGCCTGACGCTTAGCGTCTGACAGGGGCATGCGTGACACAGCCATGTCTAAAGGTGAGATGAGAGAGACATTAGCTCACGCTGTCAAAGGACAATACCACCGAACGACCCGATGCTCCCAGCCCCAAAAAAGACACAAAACAAAAGAAACGAGCTAGCAGTTGTTGGCATACTTGTTTCTTGTCTCCCTCCTACTATGCTAACTGAAGCGCAATCTCTTGCCAAACAAACGAAGGTCGCAAGACACCAAACTGATCGTCCCTCGGGATCGACGGTAACACAAAACAATTCTGTACGCCCGGAAGCCCCTCCCTTGGTCGTTCTAAAGAAGCACAACCGAGAGGCGTAACAGCGAAAGTCGTAAGCGTGCTGGTCTGCTCGGCGCAGAGGCATCCACCTGCGCCGTCTTTGTCAGCACTATTCTTCCCCGCTCTCACGCCATGCGGAGCTTCAAAGCTTCCGTTCGCATCGGGCCGCAAAACGCAGTTCAGAAGGAGCGTTGCAGCTGTTCCGCGCCTCCGTCGTTGTTACCCCGTTTTCCCCGGACATGCTTTCTGCATACAAGAGGCCACAATTCCTCTTCACCTTTTTCCCCTGCGCGAGCAGGTGAGTAACGACAACACCAGGCTGGTTATTATCAATTGAAAAAAAAGGAGACTTTGAGACTACCGACCTTCTAATCCACAAATTAACGCGCTTGGGGGGGCTTCCGGCCTCCGGGCTGGTGCCAGTCCCTTATGAACCACGGGGCAAAATGTGGCAATCTGTGTTGTTGAGTTAGTGCAATGGTCCGAGTCGGCTATCCATCTTTACAAATGTTTTTAGTGTCGGTCTATAAACCTCCTCAATCGAACGTTTCGGGGCGCCCTTCGGACCTAGCGAGGAAGCTTGGCTTGGGCATATATGTTACAAATTACCGAATGTCCGAAGCCCCGCCCCCAGCCTCAGCGAAGCCTGCGCCCCAGCAAGCCGCTGTTGACACCTTCTTAATAGCCAGCCTCCACCTCCCTTTTTTTGCGACAACCAATTTCTGCTTCCCTGGAGACAGTATTTGTTACAGCTGAAGAGAACGTTGACAGCGATTAACCAGGTTAAATCGCAAAAACAAAAACTCGTTTCCACCTTCCGGCGAAGTGCTTGTGTATGACGAATATGGCGAACGCGCGATTCCCGGGGAGATATTGAATATCGCAACCGATTCTTTGAGTTCGAAGTTCTCGAAAAACTAGTGGCGACCAAAGTATCTGAAAACGATGAAAAACTGCCATGTTTATTGAACTGTGTCAACTGGCTCCAGTGGTGGCTGAAGCTCACTTCTGTGTCGACGGTTGAGCAACACCAACAGGAAGGGGGGGGGAGGTGCCGGGGAGATGGCTGCCAGGGCGCTCCCTATCGCCCTGCTCGTAGCGGTATCCCATGCAGCCACAGTTACAACCTCTCCGACAACAACTACATTCAACACCACAATTCGTGTGGATGTATCTCCGACTTCTTCGCTCGGAACAACTGACACCTTCGTCGTATCTGATTCCGGTGGTACCTGTGGTAACCCTACAGCTACGGACTCGGTAGAGATCTCTCGGAGTGTGACTTCGAGCGCAGTTGAGATTGTCATTCGGTTTCCCACCCCGGGCTCGTATATCGTGTGCTACACGGAAACAGGACAAGCCGTTGCTCAGGCCACGGTATCCGTGACCGGACCAACCGGGGTGACGCCTGTTACTACAGCGGTTACTTCGGTAGCTGGGTCGCTCGTGCTGACGGTCACTGGGATAAGCTTGGATACATCGAATCCCATTAACGATGCGGCCAAAATTGTTCTCGGACGCGACTCGGACTGCCAGACCTCGACAGCGGTCGACATGTGCTGCGTGGGCGCACCATTTACGCTCGTGTCATCGTCGGCCACTGAAGCGATTTATACGCCAGCCCCGCTGCCTTTCGGTGGGTTGTTCACCATCTGCTATCGTGCATTCCAGACGGGCGTTGGAACATCGTACCATCGAATTGGTTCATTGGATGCAACGGGGGCAGCGGGCTACGCGCCGACGACTGTACCCGCAGGGACTTTCAAGTTGACAGTCGAGGGAAACGGTCTCCAATCAGGGTCTACAGGCGATCGGTTGATGATTGCGACAGGAACAGTTTGCGACGATGCAAACATGGTCGCAGTCTCCGACGACTTGGATTCAGTCAGCGGGCAGATAACTTTCACCGGCACCGTATTAACCCCAAGTACGGGTTATCTCGTGTGCTACCGCGTTGCTTCGCTCTCTGCCACGGCAACCGCCACCACTTACTACTTGATGGCGCAGCCTCTGACAGTGTCCGGGGCATTATCCTTTTCCCCAACTACGGCCGCTAGCGCAGGCTTCGTCAACGTGACTTTCACCGGCGTGGATCTCGATTCCACAGCTGTTGGCGACTCGGCGAAGTTGATAAAAGGCACCGACTGTCTGAACGGGATAGCCGTTGTGATAGCAGGGGTCCCCGGCGGCCTTTCGTTCCACCCCGCCGGTCTCGCAGGAGCTTCGGCTCTGTCGTTGGCCTTCAATGTCTCTGGAGGGGGTGTGTACACTATGTGTTACAAAAGTTCTTTGGCAAGTGAGTACACCGCTCTGCGGCCAAACTTCGAAGTCGCAGGTGCTGCCGGATTCTACCCGAGGGTCGTCCCTCAGGGCTTCATGGGGGACCTGACCATCTCCGGTGCTCTCTTGAATGCAGGCGATGCGGTTAGCATTGTGCCAAAGGGCACCGACTGCAGCTCAGTATCAGCAACGGACCTTGTCTGGGCTTCGTCTTCGACTACTCAGGGGATTGCAACGATTACATCGGCGGCGACCCTCGCGACATCAGGCTCGTTCTCGGTCTGCTTCACTCCATCCGGAGGCAACGAGTACAAGCTGACGGGTGATCTTGTTGTGTCCGGTGCGCAAAGTGTGTCGCCCTCGGAGCTCATAGCTGGTGTCACCACAGCGGTATCGGTGCAAGGGACCAACATCGCCCTTGGGGACCTTATGAAGCTGGTCATCCAAGCCACAGAAGACTGCACTGCCGCGTTTCCGACTTACGGGACTGTGACCCCATCTTCCACGCAAGCGGGGCAGTTCTCAGTCAACGTGCCATACGGAGGTGTCTTTACGTTGTGCTATGATCTCGGCGGAGGGGGTGCGTTCAAGGCGGCGGCCACCGTAACGGTGCGCGGTGTTCGGAGATTATCTCCTTTCTCGCCCGTTATCGCTGCCGTGGGGGCATCCACAACGTTTGAGCTCGAGGGAACCGGCCTCACCAACTTGGACTTCCT
The DNA here is from genome assembly GCA_030068145.1 of Diplonema papillatum. Taxonomy (NCBI): domain Eukaryota; phylum Euglenozoa; class Diplonemea; order Diplonemida; family Diplonemidae; genus Diplonema; species Diplonema papillatum. Next base: position 173,692 of record JAPJBO010000356.1, read on the forward strand.
ATCAATCGTGGAGAACAACGCGTCCGGCTGCGCAACGACGCAGGTGGCAGCGGCCCCCTCGCTCAGCGTGGTGAGCTCAACTCTGGTTCGTTCAGAGGGTGTTGTGTTCGCAGCGGGGGGTACTTTCTTGCTGTGCTACACTGCCACAGGAGGACCAGCGCTCGGGTTAACCCCAATGCTACAAGTAAAGGGGCCACTCTCATTTGCGCCCACCTCGTTGAATTTCGGCGAGAGCACGGTTGTTACGTTTGCTGGCTTGGCGCTTTCCACGAGCGACACAATCCGCTTGGTAGACGACGGGGCTAGCTGCGACTCGGCGGCAAGTGACCAAAGTATTGTCAGCACCGGGTCTATCGTGGTCAATCTTAAAAGAGGAGGAACCTTCTACGTTTGCTACAAACCTTTCGAAGGCGGCTTCGTCGTCATGCCCACCTCCCTCACCGTGAAAGGCCCGAGCAGCGCAACACCCACATCCTGGTTCGCGAACACCGCAGTAACCGTATCCATCACGGGAACAGACCTCACGGATGGCTCCGACATGGTGAAGCTAGTGCCGACCACCGTCGGCTGCGCTGGAACCGCCGTCGGTGGAACTGAACAACCATTAACGAGCGGTGCTGTAGCTTTTACAGTTGACGTCGGGGCCTACTTGTTGTGCTACCAGTTGAACGGTGCTTCGTACGTTGACTTTGCCCCCGTAACCGTTTCTGGGATTTCTTCGTTCGCGCCTACGACCATTGGCGTGAGTTACTCTGCTAAGATCACCCTCACTGGCGTTGGTCTCGACCCGCTTCAAGATCGGGTGGCCATCAGCGAAACTGACGTGTGCCCGACAAGTGGGCCAGATACATCGTTGCCAAGTGGAGTGACCGGGTCTGCAAGCACTCTCGTTTACTCCACGAGCATTCTCACTGGTTCATCGGGACGAGCTGTGTGCCTCTGGAAAGGCGGTGCATGGATTCAGCTGCAGCCGCTCTTGGTTGTGAACGGTCCCTCGTCGCGAACTCTGGTTAACGCGAAAGCCTTGATCACAGGCTCGAAACTGCAATTTTTTGTCGACGGTACGGGGCTCACCGGAGGCTACGACCGCGTGCGGTGGGTCAAAATGCCATTTGCAACAGGTGGGCAGACGACGTGTTTGTTCCCTGCGGTGTCCGATGCAACGATTCTCGTTGGGAGCCCTGTGCAGACCCCCGTGGTTCAGCTCCCCGGGGGTTCCTATCTTATGTGTTACGCATTGGGTCCGAGCGGGACGTTCGTGCCTGTGGGTGCTCCGATAGGAAGTTCGGCAAGCGTGACGGGGCAGGTGGACATTGAAGGTCCATCTGGGTACTGGATCAGTTCCACCGGGAATCCGCGAATAGGGCAGCTCCTAACCCTCGGTTTCGACAACCTGAATGCGGGGGCAACTGCGTTCATGTCGTTGTGTGAAAACAAAACCCCAGCTACCTCATTGGCGGTTGATCCGGTGACGAATATCTCGTTCTCAGCGACGAGTCTCCCGCGATTGTACCCTTTGCAAGGTGGACTTGTAAACGTCTGCTTCCTGATGCCAGGCGGAGATTACTATGCGCTGCCGGAGGTAACACCAAACGCAGCGTTCGACCCAACGACAGCCATCAGTTCTGCTGGAACGGTTGCTATCAGCGGACCGGCCACCATTTCGGCTCCGAGCACTATCCTTGATGCAGCAACCGAGTACTCCATCTCGCTGACTGGGTACAACCTCTCCGCAGACGGTTCCGCTGTACGTTGGGTCCCAACTAGCGATGGCTGCTTGGACAGTACGTGGCTTGATGCTCGAAACTACCTCGCCGTGGCTATCCTGACGTCACCCGGTACCCTTCTGACGACATTTTATGTTGGAGGCCTGTTCTCACTGTGCTATGTTTACCCAGACGACACTCCCCAGGTCTCGCTCTTGACCCTGGACGCAGTTGTGGTCCGCGGGATGTTCTCCGAAACTACTTGGGAAGCCGAGGCAGGCAAAGCTGGGACTACACTCGAAGTCCCGACCAATGCGACGTTGGCGCCCACTACAATCTGGCTCTGGCCGCAGAATGACGCGACCGATTACCCGGGAGTGATGCCGTGTCCAGATCAAAATTCGGTTCCCGGCGTCGTCACGACGTCTCTAATTGGCCAGGCAGGCTCACTTGCGATTTACAGCGCAGCGAACTTCCAAAGTGGGTACCATCTGCTGTGCATGTCGCAAGGCGCCGCCAGCGAGTATTTCACACTTCCGCATTTTGTGGCCGTCCGTGGCCCTGCGACATTCGCACCCTCCTCCGTGATTGCTGGAGGTGTGTTCACAATTTCATTCGTCGGTGTCCAAATCACCAACAACGATCGGGTTCGAATAGTGCCCGCAGGGCAACCCTGCAATGCGGCGGCCTCTGTTAGCGTTGAACAGCCCGTGATTTCGTCGCAGGTTTCCACACCGCAAATCGACACACCGTCGATTTTCGATGTTTGCTACCAAGTCAATGTTCCAGGGGCGGCAGCGGGTGCATGGAACGTGCTGAGGACACAGCTTCAGGCCACAGGGGAACCAGTCGGCCTGTGGCTCATGACCGCGCTGCCCTCCAGTGTGTACAGCATGACTCAGTTTTATATCAAAGCCGCAGTCGTGGACGCCCGCGGCTGGGTGGTCCCCGTCAGCGGTGGGACGATGAACCTGGCGACGCAGAATTCCCCGGGCGTGGCAACTCCGTATGAGGGGGGGCTGACGAAAACCGTAGTCGACGGGTCCGCGAATTTCACCCTCGCCTTGGGAACTGTCGGGGACCACTTCCTTCTGTTCACATACACGTCCGGAGCCACGACGTTTCAGAACCTCTCCGACGTTATAAGTGTTCTGCTGGGCAACGCTTCTACCATATTGGTAACTCTGCCCTCGACGCAGATCGAGAGCGGCTCGGCATTCACGTTGGCATACCAGATTGTTGATGAGGGTTATAACGAAGTCGCTCTTCAAAATGTTGAAGTTGCCGCGACATTAACCCCAGTCTCAGCCTCAGCTGCAGGGGGCAGCCTTTCGGGCGTAGCCACGGGAACCACCGATGCCGGCGGGTCTGGGGTCATGGTGGGGCTGAGCGTTGCGAATGCGGGGACTTACTCAATATCCGTCGAAGGTGTCTTGCCAGCGTCGGGCGAGCGGTTTGTGTCGAAGGGGTACGAAGTCATCATCACCACCGGCAACGGAACCCTCCTCATATTTTCTACGCAGCCGCCCAATGGCACCACGATTACAGCAGGGACGACGTTTCAAATCGCGGCGTACGTGCAAGATATCAGCGGAAACACGCTGTATGCCGGGTCTCCGACGACGTTTGCCATCCGTATCGCGACGACGCCTTCTCCACCTGTGGGCGGGCAGCTTTATAATACGCCCCCAGCGTCGTGTACGCAAGTGCGTTGCGACCCGGTTAGCGCTGGTGTTCAAACCGACCAAGGTGTTGGTTCGTTCACCGGCCTTTGGCTGGACAAGCCCGGTACTTACGCGCTGCGCGTGACCACGCCAAGCATCTCAGCAGTGTCCAACGACATCAACGTGGTTTTGGGGGCACCGCACCACTTTCGGGTACAAGAAAACGCAGCCAACTTGGTCACTGAGCAGGTGTTCCCTGTAAGTGTGTCACTGGAGGACCTCGCAGGCAACGTGTTGACGGCATACTCCAACTACACAGTGAGGGCAACCAGTAGCTCTGGCTCGCTGGGCGGGACCACGGTGCGGAACCTGAATGCTGGAGTGGCAGTTTTTGATGATTTGGTGTTTGGTAACTCTGGAAGTCACACCATCGCCTTCGTGGCCGACGGCCTCGGTATTTCGGCAAGCTCTGATGTTGTCGACGTGCAGGTGCAGTCCAAACAACCAACGGGGGACACTGAGTCTGATGATGGTGGCATCGGCGGAATAATTTGGATCATCGTCGTGAGTGGCATATTCCTCGTTCTTCTAATCGCCGTCATTGTATGTTTCTTTCAATAAAGTATCCGCACTTCTTTTGCGCGTTCATAAAGCGCGCACTACTGCATCGCAGTAACGAGTACCTGGCGCAACTGCCCGAAGCAGATCCTGTGATGTTGCGAACAAAGAACCAGAATAGGTTCTTTCAGCACATTCCGGATATCCGTAGAGCACGGTTCAGGCTTGGGCTCGCGCTGGTCACTCGCTATGGGCCGGATGATAGGCTAGGCCCGAGCTTGTCGCAGCCGCCAAAAGCTGCTGTTAACGGTGCTCTCCAGATTCCTGATCGCAAGCTTACTTTCACTCGTAAACACGCAGGTCTGGTTTTGCATGAAGCAGCGCAACAAAGGCAGTCAGAGGTCGCGTGGGGACACGGGTAAGGAGCCCGAGGAGACACAGCCGCGTTGGGAGGACCGTTATGACAAGCCTCCCTTTGAGTTGACGGACAATCCCCTTGATCAGCAGCCGTTCTCAACGGTCCGGACGATCCAGACCCCACTTGACCCGGACATGGGCTCAAAGCGCTTTCTCTCGAGCAGCCCCGGACACGTCCAAACTCCTATCCAAGCCAGCCCGATAAATCAACATCTCTCATTCGCTGAGCTATACGCCGAAGATGTCGGTCGTATCTCTCCGATCCCTGGATACGGCTCTGTGCCGGTCCAAGCAAGCGTTCCTGCCGTCAATTCATCGCCTGTGGTTCTGCAGAACGGCAACCCGCCGCGTTTCGCTAATTATTAAGTGGGTACACGGACGCTTCTTCAACAGCATTGAAAACACAACGTAGAGCACACTTTTGAAAGATCAGTCGGAAACTAGGCGCAGCTTACGAGTGCCCCCGGGTGAGAGCCCACGCAGCCTACAGTAAATTGCCTGACTAGTTCGCTTCCCCTCCCTCGGCAGGGTCTCCTTAGGTTGTATCGGTCTCGGCCGATCTTCTGTCACTCTACTGCCTTCTTTCAGTCACAGTGGCGAGGAACGAGTCTAGCTATCAAGTGTTTCTCGCTGTAGTATCTGTAGTCGGTAGTTGTCGATGTGCTTTCTTGTACGTACTTCAAAGTTACTACAACTACAATTTTGTCCCCGTCTCTGTTGGCAAGTGCGATTCGCTTCCAGTACATTACCACGCGTGAATAGATTGGGTCATTCCCATCATACCATCGAAGCACGTTCAGTGTAGAACTTTGGGATATTTGAAGTTCTCCAATTTTGCTCTCCAGCGAGCTACCCCGCTTTTCTGAAAAGCCATATGCCGGACATTTCTCTACCATTTTTCTCGCAAAAAAAGTAATCGTAAGCGTGGGGATGTTGCAAACCCCAGAGTTTCCACCATTTTTTTTTGTAGAACTTTCACTCTAAAAACCACCCCGATCCTCAAGCGAACTTGCTCTCTAAACAAATTAACTCTGAAAAGTTCAAGCGAGCTTGGTTGGTGTCGGTCACAAATTGTTTCGAACCTGACTCGCCAAAGCGACCAAGTAAGGTGTACACGAAAGAAGCCATGCATGCCCCCCCAAACCCACCCGTAATAGCTTTAAAAGAACCCATTCGACGAAAGTCACCCCGGAGACTCTAAAATCCCGGATTCTCAAGCGAACTATAACTCTAAAAAGTTCAAGCGAGCTTTCACTCTAAAAAAAACGCCGCATATTGGCGAAATTGGCGAGCTCTGATGGTCTGATGGAGAATGCCCGAATTAGTACACATTTCAATAACCAAACGCATTTCTTTCCCCAACCGCTCGCCTTCAGTTGCAGTACTTCGTTTGCCATTTTCCCCCCTGTATTCGTGTGTTCATGTGTTTTTGACCATCGATGCTCTGCTTTTTTTGTCCCGCAAGCGCGAACTTCTCGTCTGGAGCTGTTTTTTTGCGTGATGAAAGGCGCGTCTGCGTGTTCCAGCGTTAAATACAGTACCCTCTCTCCCACTCCGGGCTGTTTGGGAGGCGAAGAGGATACGAGGGGGCCGAGGTAGGGGCGGTACTCGGATGGGCGGGTTTCGGAAGGGGTCGGAACCAGAGAGGAGAGTTGATCCGACGGACGGAAAGGCGTACACGAAAGAGGAGTTCGCGGAATGCTACGGCGGGGCGAAAGAATGGGCGGCAGCACAACGGGTGGGAGGAGCGGCGGCGCAGCGGGGCGCTGCGGACAGCAAAAACAAGCCAGGTGAAAAAGTGGATTCTTCTGTTTCCCCTTCGCGAGCAGCAAAGGGCAGCCGCTCAGGTGACAGCGAGCGGCGCGTGGACCCTGCGGACGGCAAGGCGTATTTGAAGTCCGAATTCGTCGCGTGCTACGGCGGCACAAAGGAATGGGATGGCGCGCGTCCGATCGACCGTCCAACATTGCAGGCCTCGGAGGTACACGATGCGCCCGAATCGGATACGGTCGAATACCGGCGGGACCCTGCAGACGGCAGAGCTTACACTAAGAAAGATTTTGTGGAGTGTTATGGTGGGATGAAGGAGTGGAAGCAGGCAGAGAGGGTAGATGCGCGTGAAGTTGTAAAGGACGTGAGGCGGATAGACCCGGCAGATGGGAAGCGATACACGAAGCAGGACTTCGTCGACTGTTATGGAGGGACGAACGAGTGGGATCGTGCGAAGGAAGCGATGCCTGAAGTCAGGGAGATGGCGACGAAGCTCCCTGAGCAGCAAGGCAAGGGAAATATTGTGAACTGCAAGGGCAGCCGGGGAGGCAAGGCAGCCAAATCCGACAGAGGAGCAGCTGCCCACTCAGAGCCTCCGTCGGACGACGAGATTTCAGCATTGTGCAGACAGCGTCAAGAAGCGAGGCGGGCGCGGGACTTCAAGGTGGCAGATGCAATCCGCGACAAGCTCATGTCACTTCGGGTGAAAATAAACGACGACGATCGCACGTGGACCGCCCCTAACGGACACCGGGGATCGTGGTCGGGTGCCGGAGGAGGGCAGAAGTCGTGGAAGAAGGATTCAGACAAACCCGTGCAGTCTGCGTGGACTGCGGGGCTGGCCGATGGGGAACGGCACAAGGCGGAGCTGCAAAGGAAGGAAACATCCTCGCGTGATATTGGGTGGAGTGGCGCTGAAGGTTCGAGTGTGTCGGAAGTGTTCCCGAAGCCCAGTGTCGCCGAGAAGATCGAGTCCTTCCTGACGGAGTGCAATACCGTATCGCCCCTGCAGAAGGCACTCGTGCTACTCGGGCTCCCATTTGAAATATTCTGGGGTGTCCTCGCGCACAGCTGGAACGCGCGGCACTGGGCGGCAACCGAAGTGGTCGTGTTGCTGTCCGATGCGAGTCCCCCTGTTCAAGACGCTGGCGTGCGCCTTGTGGCCCGGTTGTGTCTTCATGCCGAAAAGGTTGACACCAAGTTCAACCTCCGGTCGTACGCGGCCCTTTTCTGTCGGTCTGACGACAGCTTGTTCTCGGTCCAAACTCTCGGAACCCTCTGCAGACTTGGGTCGAAGATAACCCTCCTCAAGGACGCAGTCGTTGCCGTACTAATCGCGTGTCACAACGTATATTATGAGCCCCGGAGTAAGGGAAGCGGCGGGCTCCTGAACGTTTTCCTGGAAGATCTGAAAGCGCAGTGCTGGGATGTCGTGTTCTCCAGCTGCTCAGATGGACCGAAGTCCTGGCCGAACGACACGAAGAAAATTGCTTTGCTGCGCGACCTGCTTGTCAACACGCTGTGGCCGCTTCTGAAAACCGCGCCTTTCCTTGTGCGCACGCTTGCGCCAGTCCTCGAATGGGCCAAGCTTTTCGCGGTTTTCTACGAAGTCCCAGTACAGGTGCTTCTCAAGAAGACGAAGGGCAATGCTGGCAACGACCTCGCGGCGGCTGCCCTCGACTGCATGCGTCTCGTCCTTGAATACTACCCGTTCCCGGTCATCGATCAGCCTGATCAAGACATCGGCTTCACCTCGGTCCAGATTGAAGCGGCTCTGCTGCAAGGCCTACGATCATTCAGCTTGGTTTCCCCGCTGAGGATGGAGCGCCTGCCGCCCACGTTTGAGTCGTTGCTTGACAAAACGTACGGAAGAGACGGTGCCGAGTCGTTCCTGCTGTCTGAAGTTGTCGCGTCTTTGCATTCTCATACCGACGAGTTCCGTCGGGAACACGGCAACCTCCTGCAGGCTGCTGAGCAGGGTGCCTTCGTGGAGGACCTAATGTGCATCTATAATTTGGATTCCACTATTCTACGTGACGCGGCGATGATGGGTAAACTGACTGACGATGACCTTCAAACAGCGACGTCCATTGCTGTTGGGCTGCTGACAAGATCACCTGGACTCAAGCCGGCGGCGTCCCGTCCGGCTCCGGCTGCCGAAACTGTCTCGCCAGAAGCGTTCGTGCTAAAAGAAATTGCTGGTGATGCCATCAAGTCTCTCGCGCATGCGCAAGCGGTATGTTATTCGATTTTTGCGGCACTACACGTTCGGTAAAAGCGGTTAAAGAGCCACGTTCAGCCTTGTAGCTTAAACGGAACTCGCCAGAAAATGTGCTCGGGCAGGCCTTGCGTTCCGCATGCAGAATACGGAATTCCACACGCGATCAAATTTGAAAATTGTGCTTGTTTCCGTACGTGCGGAATTCCGCACGTGTTTTCCGTGTGCTTTCGCATGTACTAAACTTGACACTCAGATGTGTCGCGTACCAGTGTCGGTTAGTCACAGTGGGATTTCCGCCGACCTTGGACGGAATTAAATTTGAGGTCAAATTAGGAGTTCTGCTTGGTGCCTGATTGACACCTCAACACAAAACAAGTTGTCGACAACTAACAAGTAAGGAGCGGGGGGGTATCTATGAGCCAAATTTTGTTTCGCTTACCGTAAGGGCTGACTATTTTTTTATTTTTTGGCTCGCGCTCGCGCGCGCCCGAAATTTTGCGAAACCTCGAAAAAAAAAAAAATAGCTGGGGGGAAAAAATAGTTTGTGCAGGGTCAACATGACAACTCGGACGACTCCGCCAATTCTGGGTCACCTGGACCACTTCGGGCACTCGAATTTTTTTGAGTCATCTCAGACGCAAAAGTCCCCGCCTGGGAATACCTGCAAACTGCAGACACGACTCCAATGGCGGCCAATACCAGGTGCAGCCCTAGGCTGGCTGTTTTTGGCATGGCAAGAAACTATGTACAGTCATGCAAGAAAATGAGAACCCTTCAACAAAAGTCACAAGACTTTCAATTCTGTGGTGCGGACGATGCCCATTGGAGCACCTGTGCAGCACTGCTACATAGGAAGGAAGGTAGGGAAACGAGAACTGCTTGCACGCGAGTCGGATGAGCCTGTGCTCTGTTGTGTGGAAAGCCATCTGTTTCCTGGCATCCGCAATGAACTTCACGAAGCCGGGAACGTCGACAATCGTTGCACAGATTCATGCCGCAGGTTTCAGTGGAGTACTCTTCTCCCTGTTGCGAAAGCAGGATCCCTACTGACAGAGTAGGAGAGGAATAACCACCGACAGCCACTAGGATGGCAACCACCGGTGGCTGTAGCCACCCATGGTGGTTGCCCAACCATGCTCCGACTCTTCTTCAAACCCGAGCACTTCCTCTGGGGATGCATCTGTGCGGGGTCCTCTAGCAATCGAGAGGTCCAAAGCAAGCAGCCAAACTCGAGTGTGTGAGCACCCTGCCAAAAGACACAAACATGAGCCATCGACGCCAATTTCACATCTATGATCTCTCTCCACGTCCGCTTCTACGTATCTCATTGGCTTCATCGGAACCACGGGAAGACCATGTGACTCGCTGTTCATCAGCAAGTCCCCGTATATTTGTCGGTGCATGATGTTTGCCTGCAAGCAACGGTGTACTATGTGCCTGCTGGTCTTGTCTTTTGGATACCTTGTGGACTCTTGTTGGCGTTGTCGGTATGTTTTCGGGTTTTTTTGAGTGAGCTTAAAATGCTTCCGAGAAGGGTGAATGCCAACCCAAGATTGGACTCGGATTTGGAATGGGAAGCTAATGCCCTGCGCGCGCCCCTAATGTCACTCGTTCGTTTGTAAAGATTGCTCCGTTCTTCTCCCTGACTTGTTCCCGGATTAGGATGACACATACTACTACTACTAGCGCGCGCGCCCAGATTTTTTCGAAGTGCCCGAGCGCGAGCCAAAAAATAAAAAAGTCAGCCCTAAGCAGAAAAAAGTTGGACCGGAAATATATACGAGAAGTGCGCGACAAGGTCAAGGCAAAGGATGCAGCACTTCGCCGGATGGGACACAGCGGGTTACGCAGTGCCGCGCAGTGTTCTAGAACTCCTGGCGTACTAATTTCTGGATCTAATGCCGACTTCCAAACTACGGAGGTGAAGCGAGTGCTGTCCAGCCGCGAAAATTCGTACGTAAGTACACAGGACCCCCCGAAAAAGTTGGACCGCGAGAGCCCAAAACAGGTGAGTTGGACCGTTTTGTCCGGTCCAACTTATTTCCGTTTACGGTATAAAGGGCCTCTACCCGGTAGACCTACTATCCAGGGTGACCTATTATCCTAGGACAATAGGTCGACTGTTTTTGGAGATACATTTATACAATTTAACTTTTTAGTTTTCAGTGGCGAGTTACTTTTTTAGGGAAGTGGACCTATCCACCCGCTGTGAGTGTAACACCAGCACACCAAGTGAGAAGAAGTGTGGAAACAGCATAGAATGGAAATGTTGCCAACAAGCAAAAAAGAGAGTGATGGGAATCGAGCTATCCTCGAGTTTAGCCGGTGCTACCACATGAAGAATGGAAAGCAAGAAGCGAAAAAGGTGTGCGTGAAACCAAGAAAACTGAAATCAAACACTGTGGGAAACGAAAAAGCATTGCCGAAGACAAGGTCACAGGGGGATGGGTGGGCGGGATTCAAGGCTTTGAGGCCACCAACCAAGCAACCAACCACCCCCTGGCTCTTAGTACTATTACTAGGGGCTATTCTCTGGAATGTCGATTCCCCAAATGAATCTGAATTTCTCACAGGCCGCGGTTTGGTGTACATATTATTCGTGTCTTTCGACCTTTTGTTTGCTTTGTGAGGTTCAGCTACATGTGGTCAGTGGGAGAGGAAGCTTTACTGTATCGGGCTAGACTTTAACTCATTGAGCCTCACTCTGCTGCCTTTCCGCTGGGCTCTTGGCAGCAGACCCGCTCGAATACACTCTTCATAACGGTGGCGTTGCGCGCTGCGAAGTCCATACTCAGACCGACACTGTGTTGAGGGTGTGGGGTGTTCGGACGAAATGCGGCACGTGCAAGTGGGTTTTGCTCATCGAAGGTAGCGCCACACAGCAAGAATTGCTAGCCGCTTTGTAGTCCACAGAGACTGTGGCAACTTTGTAGTTGTCACTACTGTCCACCACAGAGACTGTCCTTCGGGAAGCAAAAAAGCCATGCGAAGAAGGCAAGTGTCGCCTGCCGGTTTAGTGCTTTGTGAACCAGCACACACCTCTGCCACCCTGTGGGTGCGCTTTGCTTTGCTGGCGCTGTGAAGAGGACGGCTGCTCCTCCTGGCTGGTGTGGACTATTTTCTGTTGTCTCAGTGCACTCAGAATTGGTCGGACCCGGTGCAGGTGCTACTGGTGCGGCTGCAGGTACGGCTGATGAACATCGGCCAGGCAGGCGAAAAAGAACGGGAAACGTGGAGTGCCTTGTGATATCGAAATCCCTCAGTTCTGTTCAAGGGATGAAGCCGGAGGTGACAGAAAAATTGCCACAGGGAAGGGGGCTTGTGGCAGCCAAGCGTTCATAGCGATGTTGCTTTTCGATCCTTCGATGTAAATCGCACAGAGGAAAGGAGTCACACCCACTCACCACTGTGCCGATGCTCTCTGTTGAGCTGGGAAAACAGGGCAGCAGAAAGTCGTGCACGTCATGCTGGGCTTTGTGTCGTACCCCACATCCGCTGTCACGGTGTGCATTTCGTCCGGAACAAAAGCCCGTCTCCTGTGGCCTTGATAGCGTCCGGAGCAGGTCGCAGTGCACGTTCCCAAGTGGCGGTGGAGACCTCAAACTGTGAGACTTCCAAAACTGGGCGGAAAGGAGATGCAGAGGAAGGATGAGTTCAAGCCGCGCGGACGTACAGCGCAGTTGTCTCGATTCATCGTGGGAATGCTAAGCGCGTAACGAACCACTCACCAGGAAGGTGTTGGGCACCGGATTCCAAAGGAATCGGAAAACAAAAGTTTGGCCGTGCGTGTTTTCTGATTTTGACACAGGACAATGAATTGCTGACAAGCATGAAGCGGTGAAATGACACAGTGCGGTATGAAGTGGTGAAATGGCGCAGTAAAGCTTGAGGTGGTGACGATGAAGTGGCTAAGCGCAGTACGGCGTGAAGTGGTGAAGCAAGCTTATTTCCGTAAGTCCCCTGGACGGGTTTTTTCATCTTGCCCCTACGCAATGTAAGTGATAGGTTTACCCTGGATGGTTTGATTCCTCTGCGTTCTTTCTTGCAGTCATGTCACCAGAGAAGTATCCCGCAGACTTTACGTCAGCGAACACAAAAGGCGCAGACAGACCAGTAAGCAGAATTCTTACAGTCTCACTGCGGGAATGCTGCTGCGCAGTCGTCAAGCCACCCAAGAACCAGGTGGTTAGGGGGGGGTGTCGTTGGATGGGAAGAAAACCCACCCTCCCTTCCCCCTGTGCTAAGGTTTTCCCCCTGTGACCTTGTGTAATGTGCATTCCCGCAGTGAGACTGTAAAACTAAGCATCGCCCGAACTTTGCTTCACCAAAACTATGCTTTCACCAGAAGGCAGAACTTAGCATCGCCCGAACTCAGCCCCACCCGAATTTTGCTGGGCTTCGCCCGAACTTAGCTTCACCCGAACTTTACTGTTGTCCGAAACTTATTATTATCTTTTTACACCACTTCCCACCTGGTCCGGGCTCCTGGTAAGTTCCCCGAAACTCCCCGACACTTCCCCGATACTCAGCCCGATTTTTGTGGGAAAAAGTGGGGCTGCCGGTGGGTGGGCAGGTGTACAGGTTGGTAGTTGAGTGGATAGATGGTGGTGGGCAGGTCGGTGGATGGGTGAACAGGTGGGTAGTTGGGTAGACGGGTGCGGGCAAGTGGGTGAGGTGTGCAGGTAGGTGTGCTAGTGTGCTTCGGACGCGGCTCTCTTGAGCCGTCCTTGTTCCTCCTTCTCCGATCCTCTTCCTCTACTAACCGGATGCATCTACCAACTTTAGCTTGGACTCCTGGGCAGTTGTTGAGGCACACCCTTCAGCCTGCGGATTCGGAGGGCCTCAAGGCGAACCAGCAGTTGTTGGAAAACCTGCAGGACCTGCCTTTAGGTCCTTGGACACAGGGAGGCGTCTGAACAGGACGCGTCGTGTGCATGTGCGCAGGTTCAACCATCATCTGACTCTTCTGTTTGCGGTTGCAACCTTCGGTACCACGAGTTGGCCATTCTTATGCCAAACTCTCCAACCCCCTCTTGGGTTTTGGTTTGGGCAAAAAGTATTCGCTCCTGCACCCGAGTTTAGCCTTCGATGATTGGAAGCCGCATCGGAAACAGTGGGTCAACCCATCCCGGAATTCTGAATTCGTGCACCCGGGTGAAAGGAGTGTCCACTTCGGAGTCCACGTTCACTTATGTGGGGAGTTGTAGAGTACGGGAGGAACCGGAAATCTCCGGAAAGACGGTACCCGCATTCCAACTCGTCTCGGGAATGGTCAGTCGACGACCGTATGCAGGTGGGTGGAGGTTGCGAAGGTGTGACCACCCCATAAGGAGGACTCTCTATCTTGCGTTTTCTCTCTGTCCCAGTCGCCATAGCAACCGTAAATTTGGCCAAGCATCGTCCTGCAACCCTGCTTTCGGATGGCCATCGTGCCTCTCATTTTGGTTATCAACCTTACTCCTCGCTCGAATTGCCGTCTTCGACCGTAGCTGCCCCTGGTCCTGGTGGTTAGGGTTAGCATGCAAAGAGCCTGTGGCGATAATCTGCATCTGCTCTCTTTCGTGACTACCTCTTCGTGCTACCTCTCTTCGTCACTGGTACCTTATCCTGACCTCTGCCCACCGCGGAGTGCGCGTCTCTGTCTTCGATGACGAGTCCTTACGCCGTCGCTTCGTTGCAGCGGCCGTCCTAGTGTCGTCGCCTTGTCTTCGGCGTTCTCGATGGCGGTATTGGCGCCGGCATCCGCCGCTTCCCTTGTGGCGCTTTGGGCCGATGGTCGCAGCCTGCGTCTCGACTTCGGTGTCGCTTCGGGCGTCCCCAGGGGCGAAGGCCCGCGCTTCCGTCTCTTTGCCGCCGACTCCGCACATCGGCATATCGTGCTGCAGGCAGGCATCCGCGGTGTGCAGCATTCCGCGATCGTCTTGCACGTCCCGCACTGCGTCATCCTGTGCTTCTCGCATTACTTCACGGCGAGGCCGTCCCCTGTCGCGTGGTGTGCCTCGGCAGCAGCGCGCTACCGACGCTTGCCGATGCTTGCACTCTTCGCATTTCGCTTTGTGATGTCTCGTGCACACTCTCTCGTCGCACTGGGTCTCCGCCGCCCACTAAATTTACCCTCTTCTGCCCCTTCTTGCCGGAGGTGCCGTCTTCGAAGGCGTCCCACCAGCACGTCCGCCCATACGTGGAAAATACGTCCATCCCCCAGACCTCATCATTGAAGGCGTGCCTGTTCGTCCCCAGCTGCGACTCGAGCACGAGCATTGTCTCTGTACCCGCACGACCTCTGGTGGAACAGTTCCTGCTCTCCTTGCCGCAGCGGATCCTGTCGCTACCTGTGTCAAACCGTGCCAACCTGTACCTCCCAGTCTGTCCTTCCTTCTCAGCCTCTATGTTCGTCTTTGGGGCATAGCCAAACACGGGACCGCTCTGCGCAAGGTAGGGCCATAATAGCGTAGCCCCCTCCCCGCCTTCGCCAAGGCCGGCTGCAGGGAAAGTGGTCGCCACAAAGGAAATACCCCGAATTTCCCCGAAATTCCCCGAAACTCCCCGATACTCCCCGATATTCTTGTCTGGACCAGGTGGACTTCACCACTTCATCATCAATCACTGCTCGCCGCTTCACCACTTCATCATGGCACTCACTGCTCGCCCTGGACAAGGTCACTTTCCACCTGCCACATCGTGAGTGAGGAACCGCCGTACCGCCAGTTCCATGGCCGCCACTTTCCCTCTCGTCAAAGATGTCAGAGGAACGCGCGAGGGAAGATCGGCCGGATTGTCCGCGCTCTTCACCCATCGCACCGACAGGGCGCACCCGAGGAAACGCATACGCCTGCACGACGGCCCTGTTCAACACGGGATCTCGCACACACGACCCCTTCCGTGCCACCCTACACGGTAGTGTTGTCCACCACAACATCTACCCATGTAAGTGATAGGTTTACCCTGGATGGTTTGATTCCTCTGCGTTCTTGCAGTCATGTCACCAAGAAGTATCCCGCAGACTTTACGTCAGCGAACACAAAAGGCGCAGAAAGACCAGTACGCAGAATTCCTGGTAGACTGACTCGAATTCCCCGGGGTGACCAATAACCGTGAGACATTGAGAAACTCTGCAAAAAACGCAAATTTCGGGCACATACGACCCCGAAAACCAACAAATTCCAAAACCCATTTTCGACCGGAAAAGTGTCTTCGGCCGGGTTCGAACCCGGGCCTCCAGACCTGAAATCTAGATGCAAATAGCCCTTTTCCAAATCACGGGGAAAAAAAAACCGGAGGGAATTGACTCTAGAGATTTCCTAAAATCTCACTACAAAAAAGTGCCCCCGGGCTTCGCCCCCGACCCCCCTAAAAAGTGGGGTTGGCTCGATAGAGCTATTAGCATACCTCTAGTCTCGGAAAAAGTCTGCTACTGCATATGTGCCGGCTATACTACTGGCCGGTCCGCTGTTGGCACTTTTGTACCCGTTGTTGGTGGAATTCCTGGACGATGAGCTCAAAGATGAGTGTGATGATGAGCTTGATGTGTCCGAGGGATTGCGGTGGCAGTATATAGAGTTCAACCGTCCTGAACGTCGCGCGGGGTGCGTTTCGACAAAACTTTTGTAGTCGAAGGCTGCAGAGGATAGACGATGCCATAGGAGAAAAAAACACTCGGGGTTGAACTCGAGATCGCGGTTCGCTGGGTGCGCCGCGAACGATACAGCAGTGACACAGAGGACTGTCGGTTCCCCTTTTGTGCATAAGTCCGCTGGGGGGGGGCGACATACTTACAGGGGGGGGCTAAATACAACTGTGCACAATTGTATTCCAAAGCACGCACGCCAATCCCTGCCCCGGCAGAACTTGACAGTTGTTGAGTAGAAGTGTCTTGGAATACAATTGTTTCTACAGAAGTCGCCTTGTCACGCGGCCAAGACGGAGACAGTCCGGCCCTCCGGGACTCCGGTCCCGGAGGGCGGAGTCCGGACACCATGTAGTCAGCTGAACGAGCCGATTTCGTCTCCAATGCGCCACCTACAAACGCTCCGCCGACTTCCATTGTATTATCCGAGCCTAGACGCCAGCATCATGTACTTGATGCGACGCGGAACAAGTGTTGACAGCACCGCCCGGCGAATAGAGGGCCGCAATAGTGGCAAATCGACCGGTCGGGGGGTGCTTAGAAGGCCAATGGCCTGATGGCTGAGCGCACACCATGTTGTGTATAAGGCTTCGGGGGGCCTGGTCAACCACCTCACCACAATAGGCGCAAACTTTCTCGACAGTGATTGGACAGTCGGGAGGCCGGGGGCGGGTCTCCATGAAGAAGAGAAAAGTAAAGCGAGATCTGCCCCCTGCGCGCCTGCTGTCTCCGGCTGCTTCGGCACTACTACTACTACCGAGCCTAGCCAAACGCCACTCCCACGAACAGATACTGGCGTACTATGATGACAACCAAGAGAAGGCGCTCGCAGCAATCTTCGATAGCAACCTTCCCCCGCAGCTGGTGGAGGACACCAGCAAAGCCGCGGCGAGCTCACCATCGGGCACCAGGGAGCCCACGAATCACCGTCCGCCGCGCCGCCCTGTAACTGCCCTTACGAACCCAGAACGATTCGTCCCCATCGGTGCGTTGTTGAAGAAAAAAAAGCCGGACGAAGATGCCGAGTTTGACGAGCTTCTGCGACAGCGTGTCGTCGCGTATGTTTTTTGCATGCAGTCAGGGATTTATGTAGCGTTTCCTCCTCAGTAGAATAGCTATTTATTCACTGTGATTAATAGAGGAAAAAGGCACTCGAGTTTTTTATTTTTTGGCCACGAGTGCCGGGAGTGGAAAACATATTTTTTTTGCATCGGTCACAAAATTGAGTCACTCCCCAGCCATTTTTTACGCGCTGAAATATGGCCTCATGCAAAAAAAGCCGTGAGAAAACCTTTTTGCCCCGAATCGTCCGTTACAAAAAACCTGACACCACGAGCATCTAAGGTGACAGACCACTATGCGGATAAGGGAGCGCGCAGAATTTTTGAGCAGTTCGAGTCGACTTCGAGCTCATCCGGAGTCCTAGACGCCAGCAAAGCGCAGAAACAGAGCTGGCTGGAGCGCCTCAGAGTCGAGAGATGAACCTCTGTGCCTGAGGTCCCTCAGGCTTTGCCTTCTGCAGAGAATCCCTTGCCCCGTTTGGTGCAGTTCCCTTCAGGAAACCCCCGTCTGCTGTGAATTCCTGCAACAATTCGTTCTCGTACATTTGTGAACGTGCAAATATCACCATTGGCGTTCCGTCTGCACTGATGGCAGCGCCAAAGATGGCAGCAAAGGCAGCACCAAAGCGTTCTAACAAGTAGCTCTCAGAGGACCACCTCGCACCGCTCTTTCTCCTTCTCTTTCGTCATCAGCACGGCATTCCTCGTGTGTTCCGACTCACTTTCGGTTGTGCATCAGTCATTTACTTGGTTGGCGACCATTTTTATTCACTTTTGTGACATTAATGTGCATCACACGTCCTCATTTTTTTGTGCTGTCCCATATTTTTGGAGCCGTGACATAATGAGCGTTTGCGTGACATAATGGAGTGAAGAAATTTTGTGACCCATGCAAAAAAAGTCCTTTTCCCTCGGGGTCCTGTGGCGGATCCAAAATTAATTAGAATCGGCAGTCAAGAGGCAAGCACCACCATGCCAGCCCAGCCCAACCCAACCTCAGTGTTGGTAAACAAGTTTAACCACACTACGGACGGAGGGTGGTGTTAATTTTGGGAAATGGACGTTTCAAGACAAAAAGGTTAAAAATGGGAACCGAGGGGTGCATTTGAAAGATTTCGCGGCAGGTCTTTCAAATGCGCACCTCGACGCTGAATGGATACACATGGAAGTGACCCAGGACGGGCACACGTGGCGTCTTGCAGATACCCGCAAATTAATGAATTAGCTACTCCATGTGGTGTAGTTCGTCCGTATGTGGTTAATACGAATCAGACGAGATGGTCAAGCTAAGTTGTAAAAGAGGGGGGTCTGGGGGGCTGCCCCCCAGCGCACGGTACAGTACAGCGAAAAATTCCCGCGCCAGTCAACGTCTAATGTCGGACCAAATTCATGGGGCTATTGCAGTTAATACACTGCCAAATTCTCAATTCGACTTAACCCAACTCCGACCAACCGGACATATATGTCCCTGTTTAATCTGGAATTTTCTGTAGGTGTGCTTAGGGGGCGCCAAAAATTTCCCAAAAATATGGAATTCACCCATTTCGAGCATATCTTTTCATTGCCGCCCTCGAACGTCAGAAAATCGTCAGCAATGACATTTGCAACAATGTGGCAAGATTGGGGAAACCCCGGAAAATCGGCTTTTTTTAGAGCATTTTCCACATTTATTATCTTTTTTATCAGCAGTCGAGATCCCAGGAACTTGGGCGATGAAATGCCTCGTAGGAAGCGGGCGGCCACGGAAATGAAGAGTGTGGGGTCTACAGAGGAAGAGGACGAAGAGGATGGCGATGAAGACAACAATAGGTCGGGAAGGACTGTGCGCGAGGAAGTGCCTCTTGTTCCAGCCTAAAAAACGGCAGGCACCAGCAGGATGTCAAATGACGACTGGCTGTCCCTTTCCAAGTGCAACTGAGGCCTTTGGTTCCTGATCGCGTGCGTTTTCCACTACATGGAAAATGCTGTTGACAACTGGGGGTAACACGGTGGCACGACTGTGGACACCATTTTTGACACCCGTGCTTTGTAACTGTACAAGGCCTGAAATGCACGTAGGTGCCGGCATTTCCTGGAAGTTTGGCGGAATGTGCTCGAAAACCCGACTGGTTCCCGGAAAAATGCTGTATTATGCGTACCTAGCCCCCCCCGTGCATAAGATGGATACAAAACTCGGGTTTTGGCGGTATCCATCTTAATCAAGGGGGGTATCCATCTTAAACACGGGGGCACTGTAGACTACAGTGTAGTCACTTTGCACAGGGGTACCTCACCCCCGTGTTTAAGATGGATTGGCATTCTCGCCCGTTATCCATCTTAATCAAGGGGGTTTGGCTATCCATCTTATGCACGGGGGGGGCTAGGTAAGTTGAAAAATGGCCTATTGTGACACTTTTTTGGCTTAGAATGACCCCCCCTAGGCATACATCCGATCCGACTCGCATGCGAGAATGATACGAGTGAAATGCGAGAATGTGTAAACCACTGAAAAACCATGTATTTGACCCGTATTCGAGGCTCCGACAGGAATACCAAGTGGAGATAGCAAAACAACGAAATAAGGCTACGCCAACTGCAGTTTTGCAGCTGGCATGGTGTTGCTTTCAAGACAAGGACACCTCAACACAAGATGTTGTCAACAACAACTCTGGTTGCTCCATGGTATTGCTTCAATGCTTGAGTATTGGTCGAAAACACGCTTCACAACAAGTGCTCCGTCCGCCACTGTGCCTGCAACTTCTCCAGCTGCGGCTTCTTGTGTCTTCTTCTACGATTTCCTCTGCCACAGCTTGTTTCGTGAAGCTGGCGGCTTCCATTCAGTTGCCGCTGACTTAGGAGGCACGGGCATTTTGAATATTGGCCTCGGGGCCGCCTTTGCAGGTGCATTATTAGGTTGCAGGCTCCGCGAGCCCTTGGGATCTAGGGAGCCCAGCGACAGCGAGTCAAGGAGACCTAATCCTCAAAACGCTGAAAGCACAAGCAAATTTGGTTCCCGAGTTCATAAACAGCTTTGAAAGCCTGCATCCACGAACAGACGAAACGAACTGTGGCAGTGAAGACAGAGGAAGAAAAGAATGTTCACTACACAGAGATCAGCTGAAGAAGTTCGGAGGCCCAGTGGCGGCAAACTGCGCCGCGGAAGCCTTGGCAACGACCTAAAACGTTGATTTCTGCCGGTTTCTCATGTGTTCAAGCATCCCGTACTGTGAATAACCTCATTCTCGCATATTCTCGCACGTGCGAGAATATGCGAGAATTTTGCGAGAATCGGGGCCGCGACCCCCCAATACGAGAATATGCGAGAATGCGAGTCGTATCGGATGTATGCCTAGGGCTAAGTTGGATGGAAACGCCGTTTCTTTTAGTTTTTTCAAAATATGGAAACGGAAACGGAAACGTTTCCGTTTCTTAAAAGAAACGCCGGAAGGCTCCTCATGCTGAAGGGTCCTATAGGATACCACTTCGCGGGTCCTTCTGTGTGTCCGTCGGGTGTCCGTTTCCAGCCAAATTTTGGCTTTCCTTTCAGAGGGCGGGATCACCTTCTTCTTTTGATCTACCAGCTGGCACTTCTCTTCATCCGTCTTCTGGCGGGCTCTCTGACTCTTCAGGGCCCTTCCTGGGCTGTTCTTCGACTTGGCTCGGCCCCTTCTTGTGTGTCGTCGCGGTCTCGTTTGTGCAGAGCAGTCGCTGATGCTCACCGCTTTCTTTCGTCGGCGATCTGAGACGAGCAAATAGGAACCCACAAGCTATTGATGCAGAATGTCGTCACATGCGGATGCTGAGGTTTTCTGACACCAGATTCCACTCTTCTGTGCCTACCACTTCGTCCTCTGCTGCTTCCAACCCACGTTCTCATGTTTACTTGTATCGGCGTGCCGAGTGGGGCTTTTGAATCTGCAGTCCTCTTCTGCATTGTCGGTGGGGTTCTTCCTGCCGTCGCTGTCTATGCTCCGACAACACCGCCCGATGGTGCCCCTTCCGGTGACGGTTGCCACCCGTCGTCGTATGCAAGGTGCACTGTGGCAATCGATGTTTAACACACACGTTACTGCGTGGCCATCGCTTTTCTGGCGGGTTCAACATTGCCCCGGCATACGTGTGCCCTTCTCACCTCCTGATGCTGCTTGCACTCCCTCTTCGCTGAAAACCCCCGGTCTTGTAGCCTGTGGTGCGGCGGTGCTCCCGCTGTCCTGAACGATCGTATCTGTATAGCCTATTATTGGAAGCGGATGTGCTTTCCCGATCGTCTTCAGCGCGTTGGCCAACGGCCTCGCATCAACAGAGCATCGTCGCCACAACAGCCATTGTTATAAAGAGCTGCAGACCTCAAAGTCATCACAACCGGATGCGTGTGGTTGCGCGGTCGCAACTCTTATGCTTCTTTCCTCCCTCTTTTTCGGAGCCTCCTTGTCCATGGTTTCCCACTGGATTGCGGGGTCCGCCGTTCGGAACACATTTCCGGTCGGACCTTCAGCCAGTATACTAGTGGCATACCAGCCGTTTCTTTTGAAAAGAAACGGCGTTTCCATCCACCGCCAAAAAGAAGGAAACGGAAACGAAAACGGAAACGGAAACGTTTCCAACGTTTCCATCCTACATAGCCCTTGGGGGGGGGGTACACGACGCACTAGTAAGGTACACGGTGAACTCCAGCCTCTGAGATGGAGTTAAATCGGGAGGTCCGAAAAGGGCATGTGCCACACCCGCAAAGGGCATGTGCCACACCCAAAAAGCGGGTGTGAAAGTTAGATTTTCGTGTGTAAATACCTGTGTTCTCATCAGTATTCTGGACTGACTTTGCCTTTTTCCCCCAATTTCTCAGATACCTGTTCGTTGATACCTCAAGAAAACATCATCCAGCGACTCACACACTCTTAAACACAACGATGCCACTGTCCTCAAGGATGCCACGAACACCTGAAGACAACAAGCGGAGGCGCACGATCGAGGGCAGCGACAATGGCAGCGACTGCGAAGCCAACAACACGGCGACCTCCGACGTTGTCTCCAACTTTATTGAGGCATACCTCGTAAAGAAGGTCGGAGCAGCGATAAGGTTGAGCAGCCTGCGTCAGCTCGTTTCCGAGGTGACAGGAGTAAGACTCCACAAAAAGTCGCCGTTGTTGATGCAGGTCATCACCGACTTCATAAAGCCGCCGAAATTCACAGCGGGGGAGGTTACAGCAATGACGAAGGCGAGAACCCTTCCGGATCAATACCGCATTGAAAGCAAAGTGCGCAACGTCCAAGATGTGAAGGTTGTTGGTGTCACGCTCAGAAGCAAGCCGATCACGGCGTGGAGACAGCAGACACATGCTAAGCACGCGCTGTACAACAAAGTGGTTCAAGCCACTAAGCCCACGTTCCGCGGAGCGGATCTCCTGGCCGTTCTGTCGTCCATTACGCAGGCCCAGAACACGGATGCGGACGAGCCGTCGAAGCCCATACGCATCGCCTTCCCAATTACGACGCCGGGTGCAAAAGAGCAAGGGTTCCATGTGACCCTCGTCGAAGGCCTGTTTACACAGGTTAATTACAAGGTGGTGGGCACAACAGTCACTCTCGAGTGCGTACGTGTTGTCCCCGCGGGCAGCAGTGTGCCATCGGGTCTGTACCCAACCACCTACGTCCTCGACGAGCCCGCTGACGACCAGAAGCCAGTGCTCTGCAGACAGCTCCACCTTGGCTTGTGGCAAGTGAAGGTCCCCATTGCGCAGGGTGCAGCACTTGCTGGCGAGGGAGTGGCGGCCGTGGACCTGGACGAGCAGTACCGCCAGATCATGGGGCTGGGTCTGACGGGCGACAATGATCCCCAGGAGGAAGAACAGCAGGCACTGCTGATTGAAGAGGACATTGAGGACATGTAGGGTCCTGTGTCCTCAGCATCCTCCAGGCCGCAGTTCGTATTGAGAACTCTTCTGTTCGCCAGTTCTGCGTCCCACCGCCTCATCGTACCAGTCACCCGTAAACTTCCGCTCGTGAGGGCCTCCTGCGGCGGTGTTCCCGCACGGGCGGCAGCATCACTTTGACCTTTCTTTTTCTGTTTTCTTCTGCGAGCTTCCCTTCACTGCCGCGCTGATCAGGTCATCATGTCCGTGGAGGTCCGCAGACGGCGGCAGCATCACTCTGGCCTCTATTTTTCCGTTTTCTGCTGCGAGCTTCCTTTTAGTCTGGCGCTGATCAAGTGCTTCCGCAATATTCATCTGGTCACACCATGTCCGTGGATAAGGGGCCCAGAGACGATATCGAAGGACTCATTCATCACAGGAAGACAAAGTACATGGGTGTTAGGACCACCCTTAGCGATTCTAGAGGTAACCTTTTGCTCAGTCCGGCGTTTGTGCAAACCCGAACCTTTTTGTCCAGTCCGGCGTTTGCGCAAACCCGAACCCTTTTGCCCAGGCCGGCGTTTGTGCAAACCCGACCCTTTTTGTCCAGTCCGGCGTTTGTGCAAACCCGAACCTTTTTGTCCAGTCCGGCGTTTGCGCAAACCCGAAACCTTTTTGCCCAGTCCGGCGTTTGTGCAAACCCGAACCTTTTTGTCCAGTCCGGCGTTTGTGCAAACCCGAACCTTTTTGCCCAGGCCGGCGTTTGTGCAAACCCGAACCTTTTGTCCAGTCCGGCGTTTGTGCAAACCCGAACCTTTTTGTCCAGTCCGGCGTTTGTGCAAACCCGAACCTTTTTGTCCAGTCCGGCGTTTGCGCAAACCCGAACCTTTTTGCCCAGGCCGGCGTTTGTGCAAACCCGACCCTTTTTGTCCAGTCCGGCGTTTGCGCAAACCCGAACCTTTTTGTCCAGTCCAGCGTTTGTGCAACCCGAACCGTTTGCCCAGTCGGGCGTTGTGCAAACCCGAAGCTTCTTGCCGGTCCGGTTTGTCCAACCCGAATTGTTTTGCTCAGCCTGGCGTTGGTGCAAATCCGCACCTTTTGCCCAGGTCCGGCGTTGGTGCAAACCCGAACCTTTTTGTCCAGTTCGGCGTTTGTGAAAACCCGAACCCGTTGAACCCTGATGGCAAGTTCGGTTGGGATGATAGCAAGTTCGGGGCGCGTACCCCGGACCCCCCCCCCCGGAAAACCTTGATGATGGCAAGTTGGGGGCCCTTATCCAGGGGGGAGGGCCCCTCCGGACCGCCCCTGGCGAACCTTTGATGCTGAGTGCAGACCCGGAAAAAAGTCCACCGGCGGGAACCGAAGGTAAGGAACGTCGTCAACTGACGACTGTGCCACGCCGTTGTCCGCCGCGAGAAATTTTTTCGACGAATTTCGAATTCTCAAAAATACCAAAAAAACACGGTAGAGAAATGTCCGGGGTGGGGGTACCCCCACGGCCTGCCCCAGAAAAGTGGGATAGCTCGCTAGAGAGCTAAATTGAGAATTTCAATTTACCAACCTCTAGACTCGGATAATTAAACCATGCAATCCGCAAACGCTGCTGTGTTAGAAGTGGGCAAAACTCTCATCGAAGAGCGTTATGCAACACGGACCTCCCAGAGAAAGCTAGACCTTGTCAATAAGTCGCACAAGCGGCGTACTAGCATGAGTATCGGGGTGTCCGTGAAGCGCTGCAGAAAAAGTGGAGAAGGAGTCGCGCTCTCGAGTAAAGGAGAGACTGCAACGGGGCTTAGCAGGTGCGTTCAAGGTCTTGGAGAGGAGGAGTGGCGTGCATCCGCAAGATTGTCTTCCGTACCGCTTGTTGGCGTACTGTATACCGACGGGTACACAGCAAGAAACTCGCTGAGATCGCGCAACGCGCGCACACGTCTGTCGATGTCCCTGGTATACCCAGAAACCGGCGGTTTTGTCCCGTCCGTAACTGTCGTCGACCGGAAGAAAGCGCAATTTAAGCATTTCGAGAACCGGTTTCTCAACCATGCAATTTTGCGCCTTCACAATGCAAAGATCGTTCGCGGCCACGGTGTGACTCGGGTTCGGATCGAAAAGATCACCGGAGATCACTTTGACCGATGGCAGAGGCTTGACGGGTGTGGTGGAAGAGGCCACCGCTGCGCAGTATGCACCGTTCCAACAAGCGAATGGAGCATGTACATACATCGCTTTCCTCACCTCAGCCTTGCCCAAATGGCTGCAGCTGGCTACACATCGCTGCTGAGCGCAGTGGCACCATCAGCACACTACGTTTCTCCAGCCCTGCACGACATAAAGGGTATGGGGTTGGCGTTGTTCAAGGAGCTGGATGCTGAGAGTACGTCGGCACTTCGAGACCTGTGCAGCACTTTGAACATCGATGTCAGCCAGAATGCTACCGGAGCGCACGTGAGGAAGGTAGTCTCCATGATGGCGCAACGAGAGCTATCACCAACATTTCGCTGGCTATTCATCAGCCTAAGCGACCTTGCCGAATTCCGGTATTCGGACGTACCCTGGCGTTACTGGGGTCAAAAAGAAACTGCCGCCCGCATCCCCTTTTTGCGTGCCCGTTTATCTGCGCACATCTTCCTCCACCTCATGGAAAGCGTGCGAAAGGGCTCAACAACGAATGCGTATTGCCACAGCCTCAGCCATTGGTGGGATCGCATGGATGCCCTTCCATTGCAGTGTTCGGATGAAGCTGAGGAGGCAGAAAACGGAGAGCGGAAAGCTGACGTGCCCATGATCAGCAGCCCAAAAACCTGCGAGGTAGATCTGGCATGCGCGGAGGAAAAACGGAGAGCCCGCCGACTTCCGTGGAAGGTTGCGGATCTGTCCCAGACAGGCTTTCGCGGAAAACAAACAGTTTTGATTTGCGATTGCCTGCACCGCAATGCGCGTAGCAATCTAGCCCTTATCGTTCTTTGTGAGCAGCTTGCCGCAATGAAAACCAACTTCGTCTTTCGTGGGGGGCCCTATACGGCGTTCCGGTTTGCGGGTGGAACTGGAACGATTCGTGTGTGCAACTGCGAGGCGCCGACAGCCCCCCCACAACTGCCGCTGTTTGTGCCAGACAAGAACCTCACCAAGAACCTCGTGCAGAGAGCTCAGAAGGAATTGGAGGAAGCGGGTGATAGCGATGCAGCAGAGGAGTGTGAGGAGAAAGCAGACGACGAAGAAGACGAAGAGGAAGAGGAAGGAAGAAGAAACGGAAACATATTTGCCGTGCGACTTTTGTGGCAAAAAAGCTGTGGAATCCTCGATGGCTGCCCATATCGACGCAGCACATCGCGACCGCATTCAATGCCACTGCATGGCTGAATGCCCTGCATGTCGTGTAAAAGTAAAGGCAGCTGGAATGAGTCAGCATGTCCAAAAAAAGCATCCTGCTCTCTTCGATGAGCCTCTTCGATGCAAGCTGTGCTGGAGAAAGCTTGGATCAAAGGGTGCGTGGACACGGCACATCCGCCAGCACATGACATAACTTGCTCTGATCGAAGACTTGATCTGTCCTTCCTTCCTTTGTAAGTTCCCACAAAGTTATGCTATGTTTGTTTTATCGCCGGTTGTTCTCGAGTTCTTTTTCTCCTTGTTGTTGTCCACCTGCTGACGCAAAATCCAGACCGCCGCCACAAGAAATCCCCTACAGTCTGCAGTTTGGGGGTCCACACAACGGTGGATAACGGTGGAACCCCACGATCTGTCAAGTTCCGATTCACTGCTGTTGCACTAC
This sequence comes from Diplonema papillatum, assembly GCA_030068145.1. Classification (NCBI taxonomy): domain Eukaryota; phylum Euglenozoa; class Diplonemea; order Diplonemida; family Diplonemidae; genus Diplonema; species Diplonema papillatum. The sequence goes on from JAPJBO010000356.1 coordinate 200,316, forward strand.
ATAGAGTCTAACAATCAAGAAAAGGTAGACACAGCAAAAAACCCCAATACAAAACCATGGCCCCAGTAACAAGCGAAACTGGCCCAACCCCATGAGAGAAGGGCACTGGGAGTCGTATTCTGAGGTAATTCAATCAACAAACATAATCCAGAGGGGGTTGAGGTTCAAAAGGAACATGTTGCATTCCAAAAGAAATAAGGCCGGTCCAGAATACCGATGAGAACCAAGGTATTTCCACCGAAATCCCCTGTTTCCACACCCGCTTTGCGGGTGTCACATGCCCTTTGCGGGTGTGGCACATGCCCTTTCCGGGTGTGACCACACCCTCTCCTAGGACCTCCCGATCCACTCCAGCTCAGAGGCTGGAGTCACCGTGTACATTGTGAAAATAACTAGTTATTTTATAACTAGTTATATTTGATAACTTGTGACTAGCACATAACTAGCACGAGCTAGTTATATATAACTAGCACAAGCTAGATATATAACTAGCACGAGCTAGTTATATAAATAGCACGAGCTAGTTATATAACTAGCTCTGCTAGTTATATAACTAGCTCCTGTAGGCGTTTTTAGGAAAGTGCATTGAAGCCCACCACAGCCTGAAAGACCAGGACTTTAAAACCCAGTGTCCCGGTGTCAGACACCGGGAAACCCCGATGTGTCAAAAAAACGTCGTACGTCCCTTTATGTTAGTGATGAAGTGAAGCCACTGGTGAGCACCACGGTGGAAACTACTGGCAGCATCTATTGGTTGAAAATTCTCTCACGACAGAAACTCTTGGATTTTTTTTCATAACGGAAACTTTTGGTGGAAAGTTCTCTCATGACAGAAACCTGATGGAAACTTTCTCGTGGCGGAAACTACTTGCGGAAATTTCTTTCGTGTAAAAATTGTTGGTGGAAACTTTCTACAACAGAAACTATTGGTGGAAATTTCTCTCACGAAAAGCTGGTGGGGGTCGCGAAAACTACCGGCAGAAATTTCCTCACGGGAAATTGTGGGCAAAATCTTTTTACAACGGACACTATTATGGGCACAAACCTGATGGAAATTTCTCATGGCAGAAACTACCGGCGGAAATTTCTTATGGCGAAAAAGTTGGGAAGCTTTTTGTTCTGGATACGATTGATGGAAACTTCTCCCACAGCAGAAACCTGATGGAAATTTGTGTACAGTCTCCTTCTACAGTTCTTCAAATCCTTTCTGCTTAGATCGATTGTCACATTCTTGCTTGACGAAGAGACAACCGAGACAGCCGAGCAGCAGATAGCAAGAAAAAGCGGGCCAGGATACCCAGTCTGAGCGCTGAAGTTGGAAGACACAGTCCTTTTTGACTCAGCTCAATGCAGTTTCACTGTATTTCACTGGTTATTCTACTGGGAGAGCTAGTTATATACCTAGCTCTGCTAGTTATATGCTAGTTGCTAGTTATGTCCGAGCAAGTTATAAATTTCACTAGTCATTGAGCTAGTTAATAAGTAGTGAAACCCCATAACTAGTGCGTCGTGTAGGTATCAAAATAAAAAGTGACACACCCCCCCTGAATATAGAAGTTTGATAGAAGTTGTGTAGGCTCCTAGTGGGTAACACCACCAAGTGGGGGGAAACATTCCCGGGCCCGAAGTCCGTGTTCGTGCGAACTGACTGCGGCTGGCGGGTGTCAGATTGTGCAGACGACTGCACTATCTGAGATTTCCAAACTCGGAATTTAAATTATTATAGCGTTTATTGTGGAGGCTCCGGTTGACCATTGGGGCTGGGAGGCGTGTCGTGTGAGTCAAATTTCTTAAGGGCAACATCCCAGATTATGCAGACCAAAAATCACCCCAGCTTTCGAGGAAACCGCACAATCTGAGATTTGCACTGAGATTATTGGATGACTGCACAGCCTGAGATAACCTGTTTCCCCTACCTAATTACCTTCCGAAGCCGAAACCCAGCGACGACACTGAGCCGGCGTATTTGATAGCGACTATCATACTTGTACCCCGCTGTCGCTGTCGCTGCCAGCCGAAGAAACGGCTTTCGGGGCGACGTTCGGGGCCTTCCAGCCTGGAATCCAGGCAACCTTCGGGGCGACCGCCCTGCCTGGGCGACCTTTCTGGCCACGGGGGAAAGGTTGCGCGTGCGCATCGCCGACCCCCCCAGTTCGCGAAAATGGGTCATGCCCAATATAGGAAAGGGGGTCCGGGCCCGTCCGAACCGATGTTCCCGGCACCGCGCTTGGTCTGTGCAGGCATCTCTTTTTCGGAAGCATACCTGATCTGGGACCTGGGAGCTGACACCCCTGAGCTAAATGAACACGCAACAGGTCGCAGCGCAAGTTCGAGTACGAAGATGAAGTAGATGATTCTTGTGACTACATGCCTGGGGGTGCCTTGGAGGAGGAGAAAAGGAGAAAGCAGCTCCAATCCATGTCGTTCAAAAAAATTGGTGCAGACAGTGGCGACGGACGTATGCATTCTTGGCGTGAGTCAGAGTTTTTTTTTCACCGGGGGGAGGGGGACAGGGAAGTAGCTTGAGCTCTGAGCCCCACGTAAAATCCTACCAAGTGTTGTACAGAGCACTTCGATACAGGGTCCTCGTGGCACTTGGTGCGTGTGGAGCTCAGACCGACACTGTGTTGAGGGCGTGGGGTGTTCGGACGGGTGTGCGGCACGTGCAGGAGGGTGTTGCTCATGGAAGGTGCCACACGGCAAGAAGTGCTAGCCGTTTTGTAGTCCACAGAGACTGTGGCAACTTTGATGCGAGCCAACTTGTTGTCACTACTGTCCACCACAGAGACTGGCCTTCGGGAAGCAAACAAGCCATGCGAAGAAGGAGAGTGTCGCTTGGCGGTTATCTGCGACAGCAGGGCCGACAGCTGCGGTCTTCTTGGCAACACGACATGTAACATTACACAAGCCAATACCAGCGCCGCATGCGCGGAAATTTTTTTCAAGCTAATGGGTCAGCGCTGCAGGTATCCAAACAGCAGAATCGCTATAGCCGCTTTGTAGTCCACAGGGACTGCGGCAAAGTTGATGCGAGTCAAGTGCACATTTATGTACCCGACAGGGTGCTCCTCTTTGTGGTTATCACTACTGCCCACCACAGAGAGCAGGGCGGACAACTGCGGTCTTCTTGGCAACAAGACATGATACAATACACCAGCAAAAAATGCCAGCGCCGCAGGCGCGGAATTTTTGCCAAGCTAGTGGGTGCAGCAGGCTCCAAAATAGAGGGTCGTTGCTAGAACGATGATCCAAAGGTACTGTGGGGATGACATACTTCGGGGTTGGCAGGCAGAGGTCAACTGAGCATCGGCTGGGGGAGACGTCCTTAGCACTTCTAGGACACGACCGGTTCGCAGTCGGGCAAAAAAGTGCTTTCACCTGCAAACCCGTCCCCGGGCGGATGCCTTCAACAAGCCAACCGGAATATGCTCAAGGCAGCTCCCAGTAATCCCAGTAATACTGCGAACCGTGAAACATGCAAACACTCGCAGCTCTGAGCGAAGCCGTCGCTGCGGACTGCCCGAGCGACGAGGAGTGGGGCGGCTACGGTGAGAGCGATGACGAAGAAGAGGAAGATGACACTCAAACTGGTCAAACTGGCGGCAAAGGACATAAAGGTGGAAAGAATGGAAACAGAGGAGACGGGTTTCCGAGAGCGATCTCAGGCGAATCAACAGGCGAGAAGAAGGGTAATAGTGGCCGGCGCCGGGCTACAGCGACTGATCAACAAACGCGCAACTTTCTCGACAAGAACAAATCCAGGTATGCGTCATGCTCGCGATTCCACTGAAATTGGTTTGATGTTGAGATCTTCAAGATTAACCAGCTGTGCATAAGAAACAGGGGTCAAAAGTTATTATCCGTCTGGAGGTCACCCTGCGTCATTTTTTGGTCCAAAGGCGTTTCTGAAACTGTTTCGAATCCGATCCCGACCCTCATCGGGCACCGTAACTCGACATTTTACGGCGTCACGTGAGGGGGGCAGTATGGCAGCCATCACCCGCACTTACACGGGTTTACGCAAAGAAGAAGAAACACGAAAACAACACCAGAATCCATGCCAGGCAAGAGACGAAATATGTGGCACTTTTTCGTGGAATGAGTGAAAACTTGGTGATAAAACGTTCCGAGAGGGCATCCGTTGGAATTCCAGGGACAACGTCCGTGAGGGGGGGACTGCCCGTGGTGAGGTCGTGGTGTCCGTGGTGTGGTCGTGGTGCCGGGTTGCGACGAGCTGCACCTGTGCCGTGACGCGCCCGTGGAAATTTTAAAAGGGAGGGAGGTGGGGGATCTGGAGGGTGCACGGCAAGTGTCCGTGAAACTCCAATGATGCCTTCCCTCCTATTATTTATTTGCTTTTTCCAATGGCTATCAAGGGTGAGCGGGATTTTAGACCAAGATATCTGTCCCAACTGGCACCGACACACACAACCGACCAGAACACACCGCCAAAACCACTCCCTACAGCCGGTTTAAATCTGCAAACCCCAGAAATCTGCAAAGTAATACCGACACGAAACCACAGAGAAAAATCCCCAGAATGTGTTTCCGCGGTCTATGCATTCTCCCGATTCATCGAGGGAATCCTTGAGGCACCTAAACGTACAGGGTACTTGGGTTGTTGGGGCAAATCAATTTGCTTTCCCACCCGCCCACCCGCACCCGCCTCGGAAAAGAAGTGTATTGGTATTAGACCTCAGAAAACGACCACATCAAACAACCGTCCACAGATTCGCCAATCACAACCGCAAGGCTCAAGCAGACAGAAAGCGTCGAACCATGCTGTAGCAACCAATGAGCAAGCGTTCCTCGTAGCGGCCCAAACACAACGCAATCCGGTCCATTCTAGCCGCAGTCCTGGGTTGCAGCAAATCTGCAGACATTTCTACCAACCTTTTTCTTCATTCGCATGAGCGGGTCGCGTTCCAGTGGCCGAGCCTATGTTGGCCCTGGGTAGTCAAGTGACGCACAGTGCTCTGTGAGAGCATTTTGAATCTGTCTCATCAGAGTGTCAAATGAGGCATGATACGGCTTCAGATGTGTACTGATGGTCAAGGGGAAAACATACAACATGTTGCTACAAGCAGTTGCAGTGTGCATGGTCCGAAGGAGCGGAAAAGCAAAATGCACAACCGCTGTGGCGGTTGGATGTCCTAAAACGGCAAACATAAGAAAGGCACACAAAAACTTTAACTCTAAAAAGAACACACTGCAGCTGTCAAGCTGAAGGCTTCAACAGAATCACGCAACAAGCCGCCATCTCCGACGGAATATGTTGCACTTTTGTAGGCGACGACAAAGCCATCTTGGCGATGCATATGGCCACCGTCAGAGGAGTTGAAGGGGGGAAGCATTGGAAGAAAATGCCAAAAAGGCGACGAACTGGTTTACAGAACTCTGTCCGCACAGGACATGCACGCTCAACATGTTCGAGTACATAAAGAAGATCTTTGTCGTAGCAAAGTTCCGGTGAAGCAAAGTTCGGGCGATGCTACGTTCTGGTAGACTGACTCCAATTACCAAGGTGACCCAAAACCCGCGAGATGAGAAACTCTGCAAAAAACAATTTTCGGGCACATTAGACCCGACACCCAAACTGCTGCCGTCGTAGATGATCTCATGCACGCGCAGTGCTGGAAAAGACGTGTGGCGGAAAGGCGTCTCGTCGGTGCGTCGATCTGGGCCTTGAACCTACTGGGGCGTCCAAATATAATAGGTATCGCTCGTTCCACGAAAACGTGTCATAGATTTTGCGTCGTGCGATCCGCCATGTTTAGGCCAAATTTTGAGCAAAAGTTTTTCGGCCGATTTCCGGGCCCCCAAAAAAACACTCTTCAGAGGAGTACCCCCAGAACCACAAGTGGGTGTGCTACCCGTTAGACCACGGGCGAAAAAAACGCGGGCGATTTAATTTTTTTGTATTTGAACGATCCTTCCGGAAGTTCGCGTGACCCGCCAGGAAATCTGTGGAAGTCTGCCGATACACCACCCCCCCCAGGGGTGGCCCTAAGCGGCCAGATTGCGGAGTCGTTGGCAGAATCTGACCTGACCCCCCCCCCCCCCCCCCCCCCCCCCCCTATACAGGCTATTTTCACTGTGGAGGGGGGACGCTACCTGTCACTCTGTAAGGTGGTCACCACGGTGGCCAGGGATTTATACGCCGGTCTAGATGGGCGGGTCACCCGTCCATCCTCAAAAAAAAAAAAAGTTCTTCCACCAATTGAGCTTTCAGGTAGCCCAAGGGGTGGCAAGAATAGTCATTGCATCTGGTGGGGCGCGACCGGACGAAGCGGTCCACCCTGTTGCAGGGGGTAGTGTCACTGCATCGCGGGTTTTTTTACCTGGTCGGACCTGCTCGCTAGCAGGCCAGCCCAGGTCGCAGTGAGACTGGCGTTCACTGTGTGCTGAAGAAGCATTTTTTTGGGCTCCCGCTCCGGAAGCAACCGGATACCGGCAGCCCCGCTGTACCAACATGGCTTGTACAGTGTCCCGCGCTCCAAAAAAAAAAAAAAACCCACGGGCTGGCGGGTGTGGGTAGGCTACCACAGCAGTCATAGGGGGTCATGGGGGGGCCCATAGGGGGTCCATAGGGGGGTCATGGGGGTCCCAGGGGGGTCATAGGGGGGGGGGGGGGTCATGGAGGCGAGCAAGCGGCCCAACCCGGCGAGACACAGCCGAACTTCCAACCGCAGTGGTGGATTCTATCACGCCCAACTCAGGATGGGGCCGGGACAATGCCGGGGAAAAGGAAGGACATGCTAGGGCAACATACGTTGTTCAGCTCCTGGAAGAGACAGTGCACGGCAACCCAGCCAGCCTCACGAAGCGAAACCCCACCGCCTCCATACACGAAGGACTACAGCCTATGGGAAGACTCGAAGACTCGAAAGAGAGAGCAGTTGGCACGACGCCCCATGCCCTTATTCTCCAACTCTTCCTTGTAATCCAACTGCTGTGTTTTCCCCCTCACGCGCCCTTTGCCGGACAACTGCTGGTTCTCCCACCTCTCTGCTGCACCCTCCACCCTCTGGAACATCTGGCTCGGAATCTATACACGGTGCGCAGTGATGCACGGTGATGCACAGTGATCCACGCTAGTGCGGTGTGCACAGTGACACGATAGCGCATGGTGGTGCATAGTGATCCACAGTGGAGGACAGTGGTGGCACTAATTTTCGGGCCCTCAACGACTTTGCAGGGCTGGCTGGGGTGGCTGGACAGGCTGGACCACCACTGGGGGGGGGGGTCTGGGGGGTCGACAAACACGTGCTCGGCACCCCGGTGCAAAAGACGGGTACCCGTCCATCTACATGGACTATTGCTCTAGGCAGAAATCCCCTTATAAATCCCTGACGGTGGCTGGTCAGAAAAAAAAATTTTTTTTTTGGCCCAAATACCCCAAAAACCACACTTTGAAAATTTTTTGTGGGCCCACTTTTGCCAGGAAATTTTGACCATTTCACCTTAGAGAATTCGACCACCCAGCCTCCAAGGCAACTGCACTGTAGAAGGGGGGGGGGGGGGTCCCTTGCAAAGTCGTTGGGGGCCCTCAGGGTAGTGTCAGCACTGCCCCCCCCCCCCCCCCCCCCAACAACTAGGGGAATTGCCCCCTTGACCAGGTCAGCTTCTGGAATTGCTCGTTCACTCGTCTAACCCAGTCTCCCAACTGACCGCTGATTTTCCAGTCGGCCCGGTCCCGTTCATTCGCCTCCGTATGGCATAGCTGTCAGCCACAAGGTAGCCACTAGTGGCTAATTGGGAGCCACACACAGAGTAGCCACAAACCTTGTGGCTACCTTTGTGGCTAATTATGCAAAATTTTGATACCCAGGAAAACCACGTGAAACTAGTTTTTTCGGCCAGAATATGCATCTAAAACACAATTTCTGATGATTTTGACAGGTTATTGGGCCCGAATTTGGATAAGCTGCTTCGCCCTGGCCTCGTATCCTCAGCCCAGGGCTGGTCGCCACACGGTTGCCACGTGTGGCCCACATTTGCCACACGAAAATGAAAAAGTCGTGTGGCGGATGTGGCGAATTTTTCCGGTTTTTTTTCCCTCCTGAAAACCGGCCGCAATTGCCGTATAACCACCATATCTGTGCAGTGGGCATCATCCCCTCGCGTGCTGGCCCCTGGGTCATCCCTTCGAGTCCGACGACCGTTACCACACCAGGCACGTAAACACACGGAGCTTGCACATACCCAACTGTTCCCGCACTTCGAGTTGCCGTAGTTCGACCTCAAACTTGCACGTGGTTTCGGCCCCGCTGCAGCTGCACACATCGCAGAAGCAGCGTCAACGCCGACTGACAACGGTTGAGAAACGTCCCCAAGACTCAGAGTGTCGTCCCTGTTCCTCGAGTAAGTTGACTCCGCCAGGCTGGATGGCGTCCTGTAACTGGACCTGTTCCTGCACTCGATGCATAGTTTTCATCCCAACGACACAAGAACCTGGGTTTTCACCCGTTTTCTGTGCGAGTGAGTGAGTTGCTTCATGGCGACATTCACCAGATGTTAACAGAACTGGTTACTGCAGTACAGGGCCACAAAGCAGCTTGTACTGGCTGGGATCGGGTACCTGTCGTAAAAATCCCAAAAAAACACCAAAAAAAACACAAAAAAAGGGGGATATGGAGGTTATACGGCAATTGCGGCCGGTTTTCAGGAGGGAAAAAAACCCGAGAAAATTCGCCACATCCGCCACACGACTTTTTCATTTTCGTGGCAAATGTGGGCCACACGTGGCAACCGTGTGGCGAGTCAGCCGCGAGTCAGCGGCAACGTTGGCAACTCTATCAGTAACTTCGTACAACACTGCAAGTAATTCAAGGCTTGAAAAGTTCAGAAAACAACAACAAGCTGCTGCATCTTGCCAACACGGTCGCAGCACCAATGCTAATGCCATAGTTCTGGTACATTTTGAGTCAGAGAGTGCACCGGAGGAAGCCGAACCCGTCGAAAGCGATGTTGATATTTCAGACCGCAGAGTCAGTACGAAGCTGCCAATGCGTCTGTTGCCAAGTTTTGGAGCAGGCAAGGAATCAATTTAGTTCAAAGGGTCGCTTGTCCGCAAACCCGTTTCAGTTGCGGGGTGCATAGTCTCCAACTTTTCCCGCACTCGGTGGGTCGGGGGGGGTCCGGGGGGGGTGTCCCCCCGGGTACGAGCACCGACCTTGGCTTCACCCGGACTTTACGTGCCCGAACTGTTTTTTAGTACCAGCGCAGCCTGAGCAACGCCCGAACTAAGCATCACTCGAACTTAGCTTCACCAGCATTGCCCGAACTTAGCTTCGCCCGAACTTTACTGTTCCCCGAATTTTAACTGCTGCCTCCAGTCTCGCGACGCGCCGGCCTTAGCCGAGCGCACGTACTTTCCTATCCAATATTTTCCGAGACGGGCTGGTGCCCATTACAGCACGGTTTTGTTAGATTTGCCCATTACAGCACGGTCTTCCTTAGATTTGCCCATTCGGTGTTTTCGAGTGCCCATAACAGCACGGTTTTCTTAGATTTGCCCATTCGGTGCCTCAAAAAGGGTCACTCGCGGGATTGGCTTTTTTTGAACCCGAAAAAGTGTCACATGCAGGACTCGAACTCACGACCTTCAGACCTTCCTCTGCGTTGTGACGGTGACATCCACATTTTGGACGATGGACAATGGGCTGTCACCGGGCATAGCTGTCAGCCACATTGTGGCCCATTTGACCACAAAGTAGCCACAACCTTGTGGCTACCTTTGTGGCCAGGTGGACACCTTCAGTCTGTCAGAAGTTCAGATGAGGTTGACGGGTTTTAGGGCCAGCATTTGGGCCAGCTGCTACGCCGTTTCTGGCTGAAATTCTGCTGGACCACGTCGCCGGCCAAGACTGAAAGAAAATGGCAGTTGTTGTCAACATTCATCCAAAATTCCGGGCCAAATCATCCCAATGTCACCTTCGTAGTGGCCGCACGCTTCGCGTGTTCCGCGCACTTTTGACGAGCACGTGCCGCAGCGACGATGTAGTGACACACTGCAGGCGCAGCGACGCATTCCGTTCGCATCCCGCATCCACCCGAATGATGAGAGTCCGAATCAGCTACCAGCTCAGCTGGAACTGTCAATTTCATCTCTGAAATCTTTCTCCCTACAACACACAGGAACGTGTGCACAAGGTCAAACAGCTTAGGTTTTAGGTTCAAGTTTTGGGTCCTTTCAAGTTGCGGCCCCTTCGCCAGGCTGACGTTGCACGCATTTTCTGCGGAGCAAAAACTCTCGCCATTTTCACCGCCCCCTGCCAGCTTCGACCATACCTTTTCTTTGCAGCTTTCTAGTATGACTGGCTGCTGTGGTACTTTACCGCTCTCTGCAGCGGTCTCGAGGTCGCTGGTTCTGAAGAGGCTATCGGAAGCGGTAAGAAGAAGTGGAAGTTGTACTACAGAACTGTAGAACGGGTCTGTCACCCGCGCGAAGTGAATTATGCACGAATCTGTGCATAATTCCTACTACTACCGGGACAAGCGGGTCGGCCGCGGGACCACCGAACGGTGAACGTGCAAGCAACATGGACGGACGGCGCCTTGCTCCCAGCGGAAGCGCGACGCGCGACGCGACGACGAGCAAGCAGGGGGAAGCGCCCGCAAGAAGCCGAGGCCGCAGCAGCCGCCTGCGAACGAGAAGCAGGTGGCCGCCCACGAACCCACTGTTACCCAGCTCGTCTCCGCCGCGGCTCTGTCCGCGGCTCCGAAGCGGAGCCGCGGAGACGAGCAGGTGAAACAAAACACAGGGGAGTCGAGATCTCGGCCGCGGGGACAGTGGGAGAAAAGGAAGTGCGCCGAATCATCTGGTGGTTCCTCGAGCTCGTCGTCAAACTGCACATCGGGACGTGAAGCGCGCACCGGAGACAAACAGTACGCGGGGCAATAAGCGACCGTGCAGTCTTCACAGGCATCGTCACAGATTGCCTACTACTACAGAGGTTTAGTAAACCGTTTACCGCCAATGAGTGCCGCACCAGGATAGGTGTAGCAGCTCCGTCCAAAAACCCCATTTGAAGTTGTGTCCGCCAGTCGGTTTGTGGCTACTTTGTGCCCGCCACAAAACGAGCCAAGGTTTGTGGCTACTTTGTGGTTAGATGGCCCAAAATGCAGCTGACAGCTATGCCCGGTGGGCTGGTGTTCCCGGGTTCGAACCCCGCCGAGGACCTTTTTTTGGTTCTCCTTGGTCTTCGGTCAATTCCCTTGCTCCGGGGTTTTCTTGACCCGTGATTTGGGGCTAATTCCCATTCTCGAACACAATTTAACTTTTTGCCCATTCTCGAACACTCGCTAACTTTTTGCCCATTCTCGAACACTTTTTAACTTTTTGCCCATTCTCGAACAGTCGCCTAACTTTTTGCCCATTCTCGAACATTGAAAATTGCCCAGGGTGGGATTCGAACTCACCACCCATACATCCAAAAAATCCCAGCCATTTTTGGGTTCGCCATTTCCGATTCCGATTTCTGTCGGATCCGTTCCTCGAACAAGGTGCCAGCATTGTGGTTGGCTGCTGCGTCCCGGCTCGGTATCCTGGTTGCGCACTGGGTCATTGACACCGCAGACTACGGGTAAAACGGTTTTCTAAAGGCATTGTGCACACAGATTCGTGCATAATTCAGGTATGCGCGAGTGACCAGCCCGTTCTACTTGTAGCGCTTCCTAATTCTGTGCCGAAACCTCTTCAGAATCAGAGCCACTGTTTTACCACGAGTAGTAACCAGCGACGGGCGCGACGTCACGAATGACTCCAGAGGAGGAGCGGGAGAGACTCAAGAGCGGTAAGTAACGCCGCAGCCAATCAAGATTTGAGTGATGCTACTCTTACAGTAGAAGCTGCAAAGAAAAAGTGCCAGTCGTCTGAAAATAATCAGGAGCTGGCGGATGGTGACTGGATCTTGTCCTCCCTGCCGCAGGCTGGCAGGCTGAGAGAGAGACTGGAATTGCCGGCGAGCCGCCAGGGCGCATGGCAGGAGCCATTTCTCCTGCCATCATGCAGCCATGTGCCAAGTGTAACCGCCACTTCAACTCTGAAAAAAAATTGACCAAAAAAATTGGACCCCGAATTTTTGACCAAAAAATTTGTCCCAAAAAATTTGTCCTAACTTTTTTGACCCAAAATTTTTGACCCAAAATTTTTGCCTAAATTTTTGACCCAAAAAATTTGACCCAAAAATTGACCGAAAAATTTTGAGCCAAAAAATTTCGGTCAAATTTTTTGAATCACTTTGCTGCAAAGTTGTAAGCTGCTTCTCCTGGGTCAGTGAACTAAGGTCACTCAATGGGCGCCGCGCAATTTGCAAGCAAGACGAGCAAACTCAGTGAAGTCTGTGCCGGGTTTGTAGCTCGCACACCACCGTCACGTGTAGAAGCTTAGAACCCGAGTTTAGATGCCGAAGAGGCTGCGGCCTGAAGTTAGCAAGGGTACCGTCTTCGAATCAGTGAACGCAGCTGTTCTCGCGGTGAAACTTGAGGCAAATATCTCGGGGAAGTGACATTTTCACCACAAAAACTGGAATGTTCGAGAATGGGCAAAAAGTTAAATAGTGTTCGAGAATGGGCACAAAGTTACCGAGAATGGGCAAAAAGTTAAAAAGTGTTCGAGAATGGGCAAAAAGTTAGCGAGTGTTCGAGAATGGGCAAAAAGTTAAATAGTGTTCGAGAATGGGCACAAACATAAGGAAGTGTACTATAATGGGAATTGTCCCCCGTGATTTGGCACCGGGTAGGTTGCATACTTCAGGCCCGGACGGAACTTAGCCTTACCAGAACTTAGCTTCGCCCGAACTTTGCTTTGCTTCGCCCGAACTTTGCTTTGCTTCGCCCGAACTTTGCTTTGCTTCGCCCGAACTTTGCTTTGCTTCGCCGAACTTAGCTTCACCAGAACTTAGCTTCGCCCGAACTTTGCTTTGCTTCGCCCGAACTGTGCTTTCACCAGAACTTTGCTTCACCAGAACTTCCCCGGAACTTAGCTTCACCCGAACTTTGTTTCGCCCGAACGTTGTTTCGCCCGAGCTTTGCTTCACCGGAACTTAGCCTCACCCGAACTTTGCCTTGCCAGTGTGGGGCCAGCTACGGTAGCTGGTAGGTAGCTACCAGCTACTGGTAGCTCAGCTACCGGTAGCTCTGGTAGCTCGTGGTAGCTCAAAAAAAAATTCATGTCGAATTCGCTCGAAACTCGCAGGGGACGACCGAAAATTGCGGAAAACAGCAAAAAAACGCACAGAAAATTGTGCTTTTTCGAAAAAAATGGACGGGCGAATGGCCCCAAAGTGGAAAAACTATCGGTTCCCATTTGACAATGTCTGGGCTGTCCAATCGCGCTCCAGCTGCCCTGCGGAAGTGAAAGGCCAACGAACCACAAAACAATCTTTCGTTTTCGGGTCTATTTTTCACGGTTCTCTTCATCGGAGCAAGAGACGAGCAAAAAAACGGCGAAAAAGGTCTGCAACGTGGACCAGCGGGAGAATGACACCAACCAGGGAATCGATTCGCGTCCACCCCATTGCAACCCTGGTGGTTTCCACGCCCACTGGTCTGCATGTTGTAAAGATTCACGAACCACGCACATACTTTCTGATCCCCGGGTCCATTTTTCATGGATCTCTTCATCGGAGCTGATCACGAGCAAAAACTCGCCGAAAAAGGTCTGCTACGTGGACCAGCGAAGAAATGTCACCAGCCAGGGGATCGACACCCGTCCTTGCCAATGCGCACCTGGTGGTTTCCACGCCCGGCGTTCTGCATCTGATAAGACCCACAAGCCATGCACGTACTTTGTGGTCCCCGGGTCTGTATTTCACCGTTCTCTTCACCGGAGCTGAGTACGAGCAAAATTTCGC